>JAMPIV010006385.1:0-150461 GCA_024509875.1 Oreohelix idahoensis | reverse complement strand
ATATTCTTTAGCTATAAATCTTTGCGTGTATATTATAGAGGTTCCTAGGGGCATTGAAATAGGTAATGTGGGACCAATTTATGCATGTATTTGCTATTTTTTGGGGCCGGATCAGGAATAAATATGTATGAGATTTGCAGTGTACTCTGTATTGTGGAGGTACACATTATTGCAATCATTTTCCGATGGGTAGGTAATCCTATTAGATATAACCATATTATATAAGTTTTGGTTCTAGTATTATTGATACTAGAGGTAATAGAGGGCGGTGTTGATTCTGCGTAATTTGTTTTAATTTAGTAATATTAGTACTTCCTACATGGATTTTATTCATAAGGCAGTAGATTATATGACTTGTTTATCACCGTTTCATCTCATCGACGACTGACTGATTATATTATGAGACATTAGCTGAATTAGACTTACTGAGACTTAGGATAGTATTATGTTGGTATTTTTTTTTTTTAAATTACCTTAAGTGGTACATTTTTTTGAAGAAAAAAGAAACTACGTGTCTTTTTTCTTAACGGTGGTAGGAGGTAATTGTTGCGTATGGTTTTTTACAACATTTCTGTTGTTGCGCATCAAAGAGCGCTGAGTTGAGTTTGGTGAAAATATTTGAAGATATGTGAATAGTACACTTAGGTGCAGTATTATTGCGCGCAGTAAAAAAAGGATGACGTAGGAGTTTTTTGGGTCTTGAAACAATGACGTAGAGAACAAAATGGACCCCAAATAAAAACAAGACGTGAACAGCCTTGTGTTTGCTGGTTTGCTTGAAAACCCGTGAAAAAAGGGTATATTGATTCGTGCCATGCATAGGAGTGCATAACAGGATGAGTACTGTGAATCAGGTATAATGTGATGCTTATACATTTGGTAGACGGGCAGGTCTATACACCGTAAAAATCGGAGTCTAAAAAAATCCTGCTTTGTCGCTAATGTGTGCTGAATTTTGGGAAATTCATGTCAATGAAGTTATATGAGTTTGAAAAGAAGGTACGGGAGAAGGGCACGGATATAATCAATACATAGAGATGTATAGAAGTATTGGGACTAATAAGCAACAATGTGTTACCGTCAAGGAGTATAACACTATGTTACGAATAGACAGAATGACATTAACTAAGGACGGTTCATCATGTCTCATGGATCATGAGTTTTCAATAAACTGTGTTGTTATGTTACCGGAACAGCATTGGCTTCTTACCTGGTTATATTTGAGCTGTTGGGCATATCTGAGACATTACTAATTCGTGATCCCTTGTGAGAGAACACTGCATAAATAATGCAGGGACGATACAGTGCAGTTTTTGGCATACCCACGAATAAAACATTCGCGTGACACTTTTGTTGTATACCAATGTTTTAACATTCATATAGACACATATGGGAATAATAATGGTATACATATATCAAATGCAGACAAACTCTTTTAATACACGGGAATAAACGAACGGGCGGACAGTACCTTAACAGATTTCTTGGTCAAGACTGCATTTGACGAGTCTGTATGTGAATGTCCCTAAGAATTATGTTCCAGATGCTGCGAACATAGCTGTAAGTATGCAAGAGAGCACGTGGCCGCGGCTGTATGAATAGAGTGAGTGCAGGTCTGAGTGATTCATTATTATTGTATTTTGGCACTCATTTTGCTGTCTTAACTTTCTTTATGCAAGTATTGCTAACCATATTTCCCTTAAAATAGAGCAGAGATATCAAGTCGGTCCATACCTTAAAAGGGGGAAATATTAGACAAAATCATATGTATCTGTGTCTCTTTGGGGCTATCACTGTCTTCTAACGGGACTGTGAGCTATACATCGAGGGGAAGGATCCCACCAACAGGTCTATCATTTCTTGTAGCAATTCCTTGATTTTTATGACTATTTGTATATGCTTTGATGTAATTTTTATATGTTGTGAGAGAAGTTTGTTATGATAATTAAACTACTCAATAATTATTCCAGCGTGTCGGTCAGTTTCGTTCCAAAATATCTATATAATCACTGTTATAGTTTTCCCACGTCTGTGTGTTTAACTGTCGTCACTTGAATGTGCGTGCACGTGAGTGGATATATATATATATATATATATATATATATATATATATATATATATATATATATATATATATATATATATATGTGTTTAGACTGTCTGACTCCTCTAAATCTGTCGTAGAAGATAGGCAGAGAGAGAGAAGATTTCTCGATCTCAGAGACAGCCTCTATCACATTCTACCAGCTCACTCGTGGAAATCTCTTTTCTATTATCATCTCTCACTGGGACTATCACTTATTCTAATCTATTCAGAAGGGACCAACCCAAGTCTTAATTTCCTATCAAAAATCTACGACAAACTTCACGGACTGCTAAAAATTATAGTCTTTGTTAACAAATTTCACACTTCAGAAAATATTATTTCTCTTTTTATTCCTCGATTTACATGATCTCTTTATTTATTTGTTACTTTATTTGAAAATCACCGAGTTTTTCGGTGTCCATATTCTAAATGCATAATGTTATCCTTGCAACATTCTTATGCTAGTGCTTAAATATTCTTGGTAAGCGAAGAAAATTAAGCACTTAATATTGCAGTAGTGTACGACAATGCGAACATTCACCATCACCATCATCATCTTAATCATCATCATCATCACCATCACCATCATCATCCTCCAAATCCCCAAGGAACATAGGCCTTCAACAAACGTATGCCAAGTCTTCCTGTCCCGTGCCATCAGCTCCGGGCCTTTCCATATTTTCATCATCATGTCTATCTCCAGTTCTCTTCTCCATATGTTTTCCACTATTCTGTATAACCTTAGATGGTAAAGTAAAGGTAAAGGACCCCATTGAGGCATATTGGGAATATGGAGTTAGGCCCATATTTTCTTGACCATCGGCACACAAGGGGTGATGTAGTCAGCATCATGCCGGTAACCTTAGATGGCTAAACAAAATTGTATGTAGATCATGAACACACACGATAAAGAAAATATAATTAGTACATACAGATTTGACATTGTCATTTGTTTTCCCCATGTTAAATAAACTCACGAAAGTTATTCTAGGATGTCTTATCACGGTATACACTTTTTCGCAGTGTTTCTGCTTTCTGCATTACAATTATTGAGGATTGTTATTTTACAACTTAACACCTCATTATGAAAACACTTCATTTTGGCGACGAATGTGGGATATTTTTCATACGAAATCTGGCATACAATTTCAAGACTGGTGACAAGGGATCGAGAAGTTTTGTATGTACATTTATTACAAGAGGTATGCTAAAACTACCAGCCCTTCTCCTAATGATCTGCCACTTAGGTCCATGTTTTCAAGATGACACAACAGTCTTTGTGTAAGGTACATTTAAAGTTATTACAGTCCAGCTCCAATGAAACACTTTATATCATAATAAACAACCACATTCATAAACATTCCATTACAGTCATATATTACTCGGACATAATCTTTACATCTTTTATGTTTTACAATACTTAGCAATTTTTTTTTAAGATGTAGCAATACGTAATAACCTTTGCAGTGACAACTTTTCAGTGCATTCATAATTGTAACATTTTGCGCGCAAGATGTAAAACTTAATGGTAGACCCACAGTATAAACTGCTGCAGTGGAGTGAAGTGATACAGACTTCTTATACTAGGTCCAGCTGTATGTGGTGGCGTGACTGTCTGCCTTTGCTTTCCCCAACTCAAGAGCATAGTCAAGTACCCATTTACAACCGGGTAGACTGAAACGGGACGCTGTCAGGTTTCGATCCCGCAAAAAGTAGCACAGTTATAAAATAGATCACAATATTTCAAATGTCATTTTTCAATCTAAAATAGACAGAAAGAAGAAAACTCCACAGTTGTTTCTGGAAACCATAATCAATGTGATCGACAGAAAATGTAAATTTTCGTATAGTATTTTGCAAGTGAATATTTTATTTTCACACTCTTATGCAATTAGATTGACAAGCTATCTTTCTCGTTATATGCATTTGCTTACTATCTCACATATGTGAGCGGAATGGCTCGCAGTCTGAACAAAGAAGTACCAATTGTTTTAATTATCACCAAATCGATAACAGAAGTGTGGCAAGAAGGTTCACGAAGTCGCAGATTAGTTTGCAGACATGCGTCTGCCCGGACACAATATTCTTCTTGCAGTGGTCTCGTCATTTATTTATACAGCCTTTTGTATTTTGTAATGGTGCTGTGATTTTTACAATAATCTAACATTAACTTTCGATGTGACCGCAGAATGTAGCACTCAACCACGCGTATTCTTTATCAAGAGAATCCACTATTGGCGATCGTTTCCAAATGTATCCCCGTGGTTTCACAACTGTCATTTATTTTTTAAACACTGTACTTTGAATTTGTCCTGATGTATATATGAAGATTTTCTCTTGCCCAAGCATATAAAACACCAGCAGGGATAAGATGCTGCAACCCACTTGACAACTGATCTTGTGGCCAGCCATGATGGGCAACTTCCAACCTGGAGAAGCTATGTGATAGTTTTTTCTCCTCATCTGATTTTTTTCCGTCGGGAAATACAAACTTTAACTACTTCCTGATCAGAGGGCAAGAGCTTCTCGTGTTTTACGCACTGAATCACGTGAACTGAGCACCCACTTCGTTATGACCTGCTGAGCAATGTTCTGGCACGCTTCCTGGAGGTCAAGACTGAAGGAACAGCTTTGTTTCACTGCCTGAAGATGACCTTTCGCTGTCCGTGCATCTGTTACCCTTACTGCTTGGTGGAACAGTTTGTATTTTACACGTACACTGGCAATGATGAGGCAGCACAGGAGTCTGTTTCTGCGAAAGCGCTGCGGCGTGTTCATGATGGTACTGGTGGAAGCTGTCGTGGTGATGGTAGCTCGTACGTCGCCTCAGCAAATACATGGTGAAGATGATTAGTGCTAGCAGCACACAAACGCCTGCTACAGGCACGGCTATGTATATAGGGTTTATGAGTTTAGTCTTCGGTGACTTTCGTATATTTCCGGAATTTGAACAGTTCGAGTCTGTAGACTGTGGCTCATATTCTTGCTGGAACTGTGTTTCGTCTTCTTTTTCTGCAAGATAGTGATAAATAAATTTAATGAACACAAAGAAAAGAAAGAAAAGTATTATGATTTTAATGAACACAGAGAAAAGAAATGAATGCATGATGAATTTAATGAACACAAAGAAATGAAATGAATGCATGATGAATTTAATGAACACAGATAAAATAAATGAATGCATGATGAATTTAATGAACACAGATAAAATAAATGAATGCATGATGAATTTAATGAACACAAAGAACGGAAATGAATGCATGATGAATTTAATTAACACAAAGAAATAAAATGAATGCATGATGAATTTAATGAACACAGATAAAATAAATGAATGCATGATGAATTTAATGAACACAGATAAAATAAATGAATGCATGATGAATTTAATGAACACAAAGAAATGAAATGAATGCATGATGAATTTAATGAACACAAAGAAATGAAATGAATGCATGATGAATTTAATGAACACAGATAAAAGAAATGAATGCATGATGAATTTAATGAACACAAAGAAAAGAAATGACTGCATGATGAATTTAATGAACACAAAGAAATGAAATGAATGAATGATGAATTTAATTAACACAAAGAAATGAAATGAATGCATGATGAATTTAATGAACACAAAGAAAAGAAATGAATGCATGCACGGCTGTTTGTGCCCTTTACCAGAGCGATCTTTTAGTTTCGGTGACCGGAATTCTGACACCGGGTATAAAATTTTTTTATGCACCGTAAAAAACTACTGAGTATTTTGGCGGGGAAAATCAGCTGATGTGTATGTAAAATCAGTAAAATATAAATCATTACACACTCGTTCTGGATAAACACAGCGTTAAAATTCTTTTGTGTACTATAACTTTGTTCTGTGTTCTATTTGTGATTGTATTTTTATTTGTTTGAAATTAGTTTTGACGGAGTTACAGACTTTTGAAAACAGCGTCATCATTTGAGGAAATTCATAAAATAAGTAATCTTTTTATTAATTTAATATCTAAAAATCGGCCCATTCGTTTGAGTTTATAATTATAAAGACTTCTCGAAGGGAAGCTAAAAATTATTTCCACATACTTTTTTTTTTGGTTTCATATCTTGAGAATGTGTGGTAGTCAGTTTTGTGAGTTTGGCATTACACGAACAAGCATATTGTCACCAGATTTTATAGCATTTAAATTACTGTAAACGCATTCCTGATACTCACAAATCTTAAATAAGGTTGTAACAAAATAACTTTGTAAAGCACCATCTGTTTTTGCATTTTCATTCATTTATAATGATATTTAGCTACGTATATAAGCGTCAGAAAACATGTAAATCTATAGATAGATTACTTCTACATACTTTGTTCTATCTTTCAACTCTTGTTAATCTTGTATTTATAATATGAATTTTTTTTTTAATTGTGTGTGAGATAAGGACTGTTCCATTAGTGTTCTTTGGTAGACAATCCTGTGCACACGACGGCTGCCAAAGAATTCTAAGTAACTGTTTGTATATCTTCTTTCATTCACAGATAAAGCATTCTACATCCTGGTGTTAGACTTGATAGTCCCAAATATTCCTCTATCTTTATACATACACAAGTAAACTATACTACATAACAACGAAATGGAACATACTGTTTTGCATCATATGAATTGTGCCAGTGCACTGTGCAGAGCCTGTGGCAAGAGAGCATTAACTTCCAAAACAACACGTTCAATTCAGAAAGCGCTGAACTGTTCTAAATTACGTTAATGATCTGTTCTTTGTGTTTGGAATTAACGTATCAGATGATAAACCCACACAGCATTCGACTATATTTTGTAAGAAGTGTTACTTACGAATACAAAATTCAAAAAGGAGGCATAATGAGAAGTGTCTTGAAACAGCCAAGTTACTATCGGAAAACAGTCAGCACATCTGGAAAGACTAAAACCATAATTTAACTATAAGTGAATGTCAACTGTGCAATTGTGTTGGAAAGACATCTTTTGGTGTTTTAAAAACAAAAAGCTGCTCTATCCCCTGTAATGTTCTTTCTAACCCCTCCATGTCTAGTCAGTCATTTAGCTGTAGTCAGGATAGCTCTGTACAGTAGGAGGTTGATGTGCCTGCCCACATTAGTGATGATATTGTTCAACTGGAGGTTGATGTGCCAGCTCACATTAAAGGCGATACCATTATTCATTTGGAGGTGGATAACACTACTCACCCTAGCATGCCAGTTTTTGTTGCCACATCTACACCTACCAAGTCAGTTATACATACGACAAGTACATCCACCTCGCCTGTCTTCAAAAGCGACATCACAGTACAACAGTTACTTGCTAAGCCACCTTCACAACCACTAACACAAAAGGAAGAACCCCTATTCACATCCATTGTTAGAAAAAAAACTAGAAACAGCAAAAAGTAATATCATAAAATGCAAAACCAGAGGACAGCCTATTGTACTACAAAAACTAATTAAACATAGAAGAGAAACATCAGTCACCAGAACGCCAACAAACGTAAGCGATCTCAATTGCTTCACACTGTTAGAAAACATATTGCTGGAACATCAACTGATTCATTAGACCTGCAGCAGGCACATGAACTACAACGCTGTTCAGAAACGTCACGTCAGGAAATTTGCAGGAAAGCAGGCATTGAAAGTAGAGTTAGAATATCCAAAGAATTAGCAATAGCCATGAAGGAAACAGTAGGTCTTACGTGGGCACAGGAGAAAAAACAGAGAAGATTGAAAATTGAAAGACGCGCCAGAGGTATTAAAAATATAACTTCACAATTAAAATTTATAATGGAAACTCATTTGTTACAATTTCTCCATCTGTGAATGTACAGATTCATCCTATAAAAAAAAAAGGAAGTGTGAATGATAATTGAGCGAAATTTTGGGGCTAGAGCAAATTATGGCAGTTGTTGCTTGAGATTGACAGAATTAACAGAGTGTGGAAATCATTTAATAGATGTATTTTTTAAATACACCTATTTATCTATTAAATTGAACATTTCGTTTTACTCATGACCATACTTATTTTTACATGACCATTGTGATGTATGATTGAGATAATTGTTAGCTCTCATGTTTTTGGGGACAATTGGGTGTGTTATTTTAGGTAATAAATGTGGACTTGCAATTTAATGTTTCAATAATTAATGTTTGACGCATGAAACCAAAACAAAACTTTGATATCCATTTTCTGCAGGTTTTCTACTTTTGATTTCTGTAATTTGTTATGCATGTTGATTGTGACCGATTTAGTGAAAATTGCATTATAAACAAACCATAACAAAATATAAAAAAAACGTAAATTTTACACTATTTCAGACTATTATATCTTCTGTTCTAATTGTGATAAAATGTTTGTTCTTGTTCTAAAATTTACTCTAACATTTCTAGTCTAGCTTTACGCAAAATTAAAGCCGGTATTTATAATAATAAAGTAGCCTAAAAACATTAATTAAGCCCTATCAAAAGTAAAATCCGCCACCTTTTTTTCCAGTTAGGAAGTTACCACGTGACCTCTGACACGATAGCTATAAATAGCGCGGTCGGGGGAAGAGGGGAAATAACTAAAAGATCGCTGGCAAACAGCCGTGCATGATGAATTTAATGAACACAAAGAAATGAAATGAATGCATGATGAATTTAATGAACACAAAGAAACGAAATGGAAGTATCAGGATTTTAATGACCACAAGGGAAAGAAATGATAGTGTTACAAGTACTTTTATGCAACACACGGGTTTGCTTGTGATGAGCTACATTTTGCTCTAACAAATCATCTAAATACTGATGTTCACCGTAATAGGATATGACGTCATGACTTTTAATTATATGCACGCAGACGATATGAAAATGATGCAGAAGTCGAGAATCGTCTGCTGGGGGCTTCTCTTTGTGTTCTTCAAGGTGTAAGGACGCATTTTTGTGATGCTCCTGATTTATACATGTGTCCGCTACAAGAATCTTATATTATGACATCCACACGGCTGATGTGATGTCCATATCATTGGTTCGTGAAAGAGGAAAGTATATTATACGATTTATGATTCATATCAATATTCGTCAGGTCAAGTTAGATGACTGAACTGCGGACTTGGGACAGTCAGGCTAGATGTAGCTTATGATCTATTAACTTAGATGAAATTATGTTCGAGCATTATTCCAGTTTTGTACTGATGCACATTAATACTAAAAATGGATCCACGTTGTAATGTGAATAAAGTGATGTCTTCGTTCTCAACACCATCTTATCTGAAGTTCCTTCGCTGTTGGCGTTAGCATTATATGTTCGTTCACACTTGGCCACAGTCACACAATTTAAACGCAACAGAAAGTAATGATGATTTTGCCTCTAAAATTTAAAATAAATATTTTTTATTTTCTAATAGATTAGTAAGTAGCTTACAAACATCATTAATTTCCTTTTCGCTTTCTGTGAGCATGACCACCACTGGAGTTGTCCCCCTTGTAGAAAGCAGACACCAATGCGTTCATGCGCTGTTACAGCAGTTGTTTTTGCAGCAAGTTGTTTTTTACATGAAGTTGCCATCACCACGCACAACCACATAGTAGTCGCCTTTTACGTGATGGCCGAGGGAGTAGTAGTCCCATTCTATCTTTGTCTCCTAAAAAACAACGAACCCACGCCCCCAACCATCCTTCCCGAAGCCCACGGGGGAAACACACAGGAACATAAATATTTATACAAATGACAACCTGGAAAAAAATATACAGTTTAATGATACGGAATACAACATGTGCATTACTTAAAATGTAAGAAAATGTTACAATATTTTCAAGTGAGATGAAATGCTGCCTTCGGCTCTAAAGTTGTCTGTAAGGGATCTTCAACATCTGTTGTCTCTTATTTTGATAACACAATCCGACATTCTACTTCCTAACTATCTGCTCATCAGATCACACTTACTAGTTAATGTCAATATTGTTTTCTGTAGAGATGGCTACTGTGTGTGTGTGTCGAAACAATGCTTCAAAACAGCATTGAGTCCTAAAGATTCGACACACAGCCTGCTTGTTGTTTCGAAACAGTTTCAGTTCCTGTCTGCCTCGCTATTTTGCAGAGACACACTGTCTCACCTTCCGTGGGCCTTTGCAAAATTTGAGTCAACCGTTCGGAACATTAGTATGGAATATCAAACATGTCATATTTTTGAGGGATGTGTTATGATGACTTGATTTTACAAGTGATATTATTTTTGCTGAGAAGTTATAGACACTGGAAATTGTGTCAATGCTGCAGTTGTCAATGTTTTAGGCACTATGTTAAAGTTGAAAGTGTCCGTTATCGTAGATTTTTGATAGGAGAATTAAGACTTGGGTTGGTCCCTTCTGAATAGATTGGAATGAGTGATAGTCACAGTGTGAGATAGAAATACAAAATAGATTTCCACGAGTGAGGTGGTGGAATAGTGTTGCGTGATAAATTCTCGCAACATCATTTTATTACAATATCTATTTTATAACGCAAGGGCAACAACTGCTTGAAATTTATAGTTACTTTTCTCGGTAAGCATTTGTCTTCTCGCGTTGGTATCGAATGCAGTTAAGTTTTGAGCTGGGGTCATTTTGCGCTGGACTGCGCATGACTTGTCTTGCTTTTTGGTCGATCGGTTTCCGCCCACCACTAGTGGAGTGAGCGATTTGGAATGGCGAAAGAGATGCCTCGTTGAAGAGGGGATCTCCGCTATTTTTTGTTCTGTCAGGGATGTGTAGTCCTCTTAATGGATATTTCGTTTATTCGAGATAATACCTCTAGTGTTTCCCACATGTCGGGAGGCGTGATATTTCTGTGTATTTCATGAAAGCAAGGTAAATTAACATTTTCATTAACTCTATCGATTTTTGGTCGTGAACGATTTCTGGCTCATAGCCTGTCTTCGAAAGTCGTCGTCACGAGATGTTTTCCTAGCTCACATGTCGCTGTATTGTGCTGCATCGGTTGATGCAGGTCCCAAGGACTATTACTTGCTACTTGGTTACCTGAACTAGGTTTGAAAAACCTTTGTTATCTAGAGGATATTTTTGAGGACATTATTTATACTTCGGCAGACGTGTCTGTCTTGCTGAAGTCAGATTAAGGAGAGTGAACTGATCTCATACATCTGGTTATCTCCTGGCTGTTATAGAAAAGGATGGAGTTTTCCACCTGACTACATTTACAGCACTATGAAATATAACATGCATCTGACTCATCATTGTAATGCCGTCTACCGTCTATTGCTGTATTGAATGTTGCTGTGATAATGACTGTTTGATGTGTCTACATATTCGCGTAACCATTTTGTCACTGTGGCGTCCACAATAAATAATGAAGAAAAACGTCAACGGCTGTTACAAGAATCATTGACTTTATACGTCGTGAGTTTACTGACGTCCTATGTGGATTGCCCTGTTATTTTTGTATGAACATTGTTTTGACTGAACACATCTGCACACTACACAAAACCAGACATGCGGATACCATCCATCATCATATGGCATCACGCATCATTTGGTGGCCATAAGCTGGGTTGATCTGGTACCAGCAAACACGGGGTCCCTTACCCACTTCATTTTCAACAAGAATTCATCAGCATCCATCAAGAAATTAACATTCTTCAAGACAGTCAACATCTTCAAAATTTTCAAAGTACTCGGCGTTGCCCGGTAAAAGTCAAAATTTCAATTTTTTGACGGAAACAAGAATTTGACAGTACCCGGCGTTGTTACATGTTGCCGGATAACTCGGACTGCTGTTATCTTTTACGCAAGTCAAGCAAGTTGCTGCTGTCAAGGTTCCAGTGCTGTCGTTTTTTGAGAAGGTCAAGTGCCGGTTGAAACGGGTTGTTTTCTGAAGAAGGCCAAGTACCGATTTCCATCAACTTACTTTGGATTAGAAGGTCAAGTGCCGAAACAACTCAACACACAGTATTTCAGAAGCTCTTGTACCATCGTGTTAGCAGTGGAAGCAGTTCAGATGTGCCATCATCGTTGGAGCTTCGCTCTTTAGGACGTTGATTGACATCCGTTTTTTCTGCTGTTCGACGATTGGAAGCCTATAAGTTAAGTGGCCTGTTTGTATGTAAACTGTGCCCTTATACTTCTGCTGAGTCTTCTGTGTATCATCTCATTCTATATGTTATATGTCTATATGTTATTTGTATATTTATATGTTTATATTTCAGCGGGTTCTCGGTTGGGTGGTGTCTCCGTTAGATTATGCCACGTCATAGAGGTCGTCTATTGTGAGCGTTTTCTGTAGGGTTTGCAAATTTCCGATACTGGAATTTGCTAAGCGACTTCTGTTGCTACTTATGTTAGCTGTGATGACATGTTTTAATATTGTTTTCGTTATTATTTCGCATTCTTTAGTTTTGTTTTGATTTGTTTGTATTTGTTAGCCTACTCTTGTCTATAATTTAGTTTCATACAACATTTTTGTTTATACACTGTGGTGTCATGTATTTTGTTTAATTATAGCGCAGATATCGTCACATTTTTTGTGATATTTCATTAATTTCTGCTTTATTTTTAGTTGATTTCTGCGAACGTTTTTGTATTGTTGCTGATCTTTGTTATTGTTTACATTGTTATTGTTTACATTGTTTGCATTGTTTACATTTTCAATGTTTACATTCTGCATGTGTTTACATAGTCATTGTTTACAGTTATAGTAATTAGTTAATGGGCTATGCTAATGCACTGTTACTACTACACTGATGATAAATGAATGATGAATAGTGTCGTGCACTATTGAATGAGAAGTGCACTTATGATCAAGAATTGATTGGTGATATTTCATATACAAGTTCTTTGATTGGAGACTTGTTTCCCACAGAGACTGGGATAATATAAGGTGATGTGAATATACAAGTGCTTAATTAAGACTTGTTACACTTAGGTTTGAAATAAATTAGTTAATTATTTCAGGTTTTGGACGCATATGTTAGACAACATGTCTACATTTGAGCACTTTATTGAGCAGGGTAAATTGCTTGGGAAGACTGGTGATAAGTTGGAAGAATTTGCAACTGCTCGATATGATAAAGCAATGGAAGCTGAACAAAAGAAACTGCATATGGAAGCTGAACAAAAGAAACTGCAGATGCAGGTGGATGAAAAAAGATTCCAAATGGAAATGGAAAAACAAAAAAGGGAATCAGAAGCTGAGGAAAGAAAACTCCAGCTAGAGGCTGAAAATAAAAGACTTGAAAAAGAGGCTGAAAATAAAAGACTTGAAAAAGAGGCTGAAAATAAAAGACTTGAAATAGAAGCTGAGAATAAAAGACTTGAAAAAGAAGCTGAGAATAAAAGACTTGAAAAAGAAGCTGAGAATAAAAGACTTGAGAAAGAAGCTGAAAGACTTCAAATAGAGGCTCAGGCTGAGGAGAGAAGATTACAGAGAGAATCTGATGAGAGGAAAGAGAAAGCAAAAAATGGAACATGAAGAAAAGGTCTTAGCTTTAGAGTTGGAAAAATTGAAATTGATGAACATGAGTAATGGTAATGATTCAAACAAGGGTTCATCTTCTGGTAAGGCTAATAATGATACTTTTAAGATTAAGTTACCAACATTTAGTCCTTCCAGTGATGACATAATGTTCTATCTGGACAGATTTGAACAAGCATGTACAGCTCATAACATAGACAAAGCAAAATATGTTTATCAGTTATCAGGGATACTGACAGGTAAAGCTCTAAGTATATTAAATATGGTGGATGAACCTGACAAGAACAATTATGAGGTTGTCAGGGCCGCTCTGTTAAAGAAATATCAGCTTAACGAAGACGGCTATCGTCTACAATTTAAAAACATGTTACCTGGAAATGGAGTTGAATTCTCCGAGTTTATTGCAAGAATACGCATTACTTTCTCACGATGGGTTGAACTATCTAAGACGGAAAAAACTTATGAAGGACTTATGGACTTAATACTTAGAGACAAAGTCATGTCGTCTGTCAATGAGTCTTTCCTTGCTTTCCTTCATGAACGTAAACCTAAAACAATAAAAGAAATGGAAGATTTCTGTTGCCAATACGTAACTGCGCACCCACACATAACCATGGGTAACTCTAAGGTGAAAGAAGGTTTACCAGTTGCTTCGGCAGCTCCGTATGGTCAAAACTTTGCTCGTAGATCCCAACAAAATTTTGATAGAAAGAGTAGCGGTAATTTCTGTCAAAATCATGGAAACCAATTTCATGGTGATTCTTCTTCGAAGAATTGGAGACAACCTGATAGTGGTCGTTACTATCATCCTAATAATTATAAGCATTTCAAAAGAGGATATGGTAATAGAGGTTATTCCTGCCGAAGACCTCAGAACCAAACAAATAGATGTTCGCATCAATGTGAACATGATAGTAATCGTGGAAACTGGAATTCGAACCAGGATAACAATTACAATAGAGACAATAATAACTGCAGAGATAATAATAACTCTGATAACTTCAGAGGTAATAATAGTCGGGGTAGATCTCAACACAAAAAAAAGAGATATCAGCAGGCTAATGCTGTACAACAGGAAACTGAGGGAGCCTGTAATCATGTTGTTGATAATAAAAACTTTGACGCTGTCACTGGTTCTGCTTTTGACTTTGAGAGAGCAAACAAATGCCCCCCCAATGCAGTACTTTATTCGAACCGGGTACCATAACTACTTTGAGTTGTGGTCACCCACTTCCCGCTCTTCCTGCTGCTGTTGCGCATGACGGGAGGGGTTCTTTAATTCTACATAAGGGTCTTGTTAATGATACTCCGGTCTCACTACTTTTCGATTCCGGATGCACCACTATTGGTGTTAGACAATCGCTTGTAGATCCATCTTGTGCTACAGGAAGGGTTATTAAATGTGTCACATTTGGCGGCACTCTAGAAAAATATCCTACTGCTGTAATTCGCATTGCCACTCCTTTCTTTACTGGAGATGTGCATGCTTGTCTCTTACCTAATCCTATTGCGGACCTTATTATTGGTCGTATTCACGGAGTTAGGGAGTGTACCCCACAGCAGATTGCTGCTTGGGAAGATAATAACATGCAAGCTACAAATGCAGTAGTTACAAGAGCACAAGCTCTACAAACACCCGAAACTTCACTGAATAGTGATAATGAAGTTGATAGCCAAGATAGTCCCTTAGTAATCACTCGTGACTCTTTCATAAAATTGCAAGAAGAAGATCCTTCTTTAAAAAAATTCTTCGTTCTTGCGAAGAAAGGTGATCCGAATCAGGATACAAATAGAAAATCTTGGATTGCAATGAGAAACGGCGTACTTGTACGTATGGTACAAGATTCGACTACGTCGGCACATTCGCAAATTCTTGTTCCCAAGAGCATGAGAGTGCAAATATTGCAACATGCTCATGACTCGCAATGTGCTGGACATATGGGTTTTGCCCGTACGAAGTCGAGAGTCCTTGCGGCTTTCTTTTGGCCTTTTGTCAATAAGGACATTCGTATTTACTGCCGATCATGCAAGGTATGTCAGGAGGTCAAATCTAGAGGACCACGACATGCTGCGCCTATCCAGGCTGCTGACATTCCTATTCGGCCGTTCCAGAAAATGGCCATAGATATTATTGGCCCTTTTAAGGTCAAGTCGGCCAGAGGACATCAGTTTATCCTTACATGTGTCGATATGTGCACACGTTGGCCAGAGGCTATTCCTCTTAAGAGCATATCTACTACAGATATCGCAGATGCTCTTTGGTTGATATTTTCTCGCTTGGGGTTCCCCAGAGAAATATTGTCAGACCATGGCACTCAACTCATATCTGACACTATGTCACAGGTAATGTCTACCTTACATATTGAACGATCTCTCAGTAGTATCTACCATCCTATGTCTAATGGGTTAGTTGAGCGTCTGAATAGAACGCTCAAGACTTTGCTTGGTAAGATAACTGAAGATCATCCTCAAGATTGGGACAGGGTTTTACCCGCGGCTCTCTTTGCCTATAGAGAAGTCCCTAATGAACACACAGGATTTTCTCCCTTCGAACTTGTCTTTGGCGCGCGTCCACGCGGCCCTATGTCTTTATTACATGATCTCATCACTGCCGATGATATTAGCGATGAAACTCAATCCTCATATGAGTATGTCATTGCTCTTAGACAAAAGATCATTGAGGCATGTAAGCTAGCAACTGCTTCATCAGAAATTGCTAAAGAGAAGGCAAGACAGTTTGCTAACAAGAATAGATGTCTACGACAACTTTGTCCAGGTGACAAAGCATTCGTCCTACTCCCCAGTAGGGAAAATAGACTTCTTATTGCATGGAAAGGTCCGTATGCAATAGTCTCTCGGATTTCCGATGTTGACTATGTGGTAGATATTGATGGAAAGCATAAAACTTTCCACATAAACATGCTTTCGGAATTTCACGAACGTCCGGACTATTTGCTGCCTATTTTCCAGGCAACGGATGATGCTCCTGCACCTCACGGTCATTATTCATCCCTGTCTGTCATACAGGATGAGGAAGCTACCTTCTCTGATGTCAACCTTCCCCTTCCAGTGGTTCCATTACATTCCACGGAATCTTGGAAAAACGTTTCTGTTTCTCCTAATCTTTCTGGTGACGAACATCGACGAGACTTGTCGATGTTACAAACATTTCAGGATGTTCTCACTGACATTCCTGGACACACAGATGTCATAGAACATGACATAATTCTTACCGACAATAATCCAATTAGGGTTAGGCCGTATCCTATTCCTATACACTTTCAGTCGCAGGTGGAAAAGGAATTGGATGAAATGATTCAATTAAATATAATTGAACCATCGACTTCACCATATTCTTCTTCCATGGTTATTGTCCGGAAGAAGGATAAGAACATACGAATTTGTGTTGATTATCGCAAATTGAATCAGGTCACAAAGTTCGATGCTGAACCGATGCCTTTGTTAGAAGATCTACTGATTAGACTTTCTAATTCTAGATTCTTCACTAAACTTGACTTGTCTAAAGGTTATTGGCAAGTGCCTTTAGCAGAGCATGCCAAACCTCTTACTGCTTTTTCTACACCTAGGGGTCTATTTCAATGGAATGTTATGCCTTTTGGTCTCATGAACGCCCCTGCCACTTTCGTTCGCATGATGCGTCGAATTCTGTCACATCGCTCGGATGTCATCGCATACTTAGATGACATCTGTCTCTTCAGTGATACCTGGGAAGATCACTATTTAGGGTTATATGACTTACTGTCCACTCTACGTGAGAATAATTTGACAGCAAAACCTTCTAAAGCTTTTGTTGGTTTTGGTGAAATCTCTTTCCTGGGTCATCGTGTTGGTCATGGTCTCTTGAAGACAGAAGACCACAATACTTCCAAAATACTGAACATCTCTGTTCCTAAAACGAAGAAACAAGGTAGGAGTCTCTTAGGTTTAATTCAATTTTATGGGAGATTTATTCCAAATTTATCTTCGATCATGGCACCTCTCTCAACATTGTTGAAGAAAGGTTCGCCTAATCTGGTCCGTTGGTCTGAAGAATGCCAATCTTCATTAGACCAAATCAAGAATATATTTTCTTCTCCTCCCATCTTAAGATTACCTACTCTTGATAGGACTTTTGTTCTTCGGAGTGATGCTTCATCCACTGGGATTGGAGCAGCACTGATGCAAGAATATGCAAATACTCTGCATCCTGTTATGTACATTTCTAGAAAACTAAATGCGGCAGAGAGGAACTACTCGGTTTTAGACCGTGAGTTGTTAGCGATGGTTTGGTCAATTCTAAAGCTACAAAGATTCCTCCTGGGCGCACATTTCATTCTAGAGACTGATCAGAAAGCTCTTACAGCTATTCAGACTAAGAATTTGAAGAGTTCGAGATCCACTCGATATGCTATAGCTCTTCAACCTTTTCACTTCACGGTACGAGCTATCCGTGGTGCGAATAATGTGATGGCTGACATTTTGTCTAGATGCCCACATGACTCCAACTAATACTTCTGTCCTATATTTCCATATATTACAGAGTAATAACACACCTATATTTCTACAATAGATTAGCACATCTGTACTTACTTTATATGTACACACTATCGTGCTTTGTTGTCATCTTCTTCTGTTCGTTTTTTAAGATGATAGAGGAGGACTGAGTAGTTAATATAAGGGCCGTTAGTTTACTAAACAGCCACAATTATTAATAATGTATTGTACCTTATGAAGCATATTAGTTATTAATTAGCATTATATTGCTTGTACTTTCTCAGAATGTCATTGTTGAGCTGAGGACTTACCTTACTAGTATCAAGCATGACGAGTTCTAGATTGTGTACTTACCCTCGGAATGCCAGAGCATATGTCCTGGATCGTCATGTAGTTTAACTTTACTATGTACTTATGTCATTACATGTCAAAGAATGTACTATTTAAATTTTCCTATCAGATTTGTACATCCATTTTTAAAGACAATATTAGAGTATGCTGTTTAATGATGATTATGGTAACTTGCATACGTATATTGTGTTTACATGCTAACGTGATGTGTGTTGTTGACACCTCCCCGATGTGAATATTTTTTGAGACATATTTATTTTTCTGTTGAGGTATATCCTCACCAGACACTCTATATTTAGCCTCATGTTAGGCAATTTAATTAATTATCAGCGCATAATTCGTGCGTTTTGAGCCGCTTATCGCATGCTCTTTGATATTTAAAAAAAAAAATATGTTCCACATTTTTTTTTTTATCGGGAGGAGGTGGTGATATGTTGCGTGATAAATTCTCGCAACATCATTTTATTACAATATCTATTTTATAACGCAAGGGCAACAACTGCTTGAAATTTATAGTTACTTTTCTCGGTAAGCATTTGTCTTCTCGCGTTGGTATCGAATGCAGTTAAGTTTTGAGCTGGGGTCATTTTGCGCTGGACTGCGCATGACTTGTCTTGCTTTTTGGTCGATCGGTTTCCGCCCACCACTAGTGGAGTGAGCGATTTGGAATGGCGAAAGAGATGCCTCGTTGAAGAGGGGATCTCCGCTATTTTTTGTTCTGTCAGGGATGTGTAGTCCTCTTAATGGATATTTCGTTTATTCGAGATAATACCTCTAGTGTTTCCCACATGTCGGGAGGCGTGATATTTCTGTGTATTTCATGAAAGCAAGGTAAATTAACATTTTCATTAACTCTATCGATTTTTGGTCGTGAACGATTTCTGGCTCATAGCCTGTCTTCGAAAGTCGTCGTCACGAGATGTTTTCCTAGCTCACATGTCGCTGTATTGTGCTGCATCGGTTGATGCAGGTCCCAAGGACTATTACTTGCTACTTGGTTACCTGAACTAGGTTTGAAAAACCTTTGTTATCTAGAGGATATTTTTGAGGACATTATTTATACTTCGGCAGACGTGTCTGTCTTGCTGAAGTCAGATTAAGGAGAGTGAACTGATCTCATACATCTGGTTATCTCCTGGCTGTTATAGAAAAGGATGGAGTTTTCCACCTGACTACATTTACAGCACTATGAAATATAACATGCATCTGACTCATCATTGTAATGCCGTCTACCGTCTATTGCTGTATTGAATGTTGCTGTGATAATGACTGTTTGATGTGTCTACATATTCGCGTAACCATTTTGTCACTGTGGCGTCCACAATAAATAATGAAGAAAAACGTCAACGGCTGTTACAAGAATCATTGACTTTATACGTCGTGAGTTTACTGACGTCCTATGTGGATTGCCCTGTTATTTTTGAGGCTGTCTCTGAGAGCGGGAAATCTTCTCTCTCTCTCTCTCTCTCTCTCTCTCTCTCACCTATCTTCTACGACAGATCTAAAATAGTCAGACAGTCTAACACATATACATTGAATATATATATATATATATATATATATATATATATATATATATATATATATATATATATATATCCACTCACGTGCACGCACATTCAAGTGACGACAGGTAGACACACAGACGTGGGAAACTATAACAAATGGTTATATAAATATTCTAGAACGAGCTGACCAACACGCTGCTTAATTTCAAGAGAAACTTTAATTATCATCTAAAATTTCTTCACAACACATAGAAATTTACATCAAAAGCATATACAAATAATCATAAGTCAATAAAATTGCTACAAGAATTGATAGACCCACAGTAAGATCCTTCCCCTCGATGTTTAGCCCACAGTCCCGTTAAAAGGAACAAAAGTGATAGCCCCGAAAGAGTCACAGATACATAGGGTTTAGTCTAAGAGTTTTTTTCTTCTCGTAAATGTATGAACAGAGTTGGATAATCTGATTTAGCCTAAGAAAGAAAAAAACTAGCACGTGCAACAATTCTGCAGAAAAAAAAATTTAGACAGCAAATGGGTGCCAAAATACAAAGGTAAAATCACACTCAGACCTGCGTTCGCTCTATACATTCAGACGAGCACACGTGCACATACTCACAGCTTTGATAGCCACTCCTGGAACAAAACCAATATTTTTAGGACTTGGTCCTACAGAATCTTCAATGGTAATCTTGCGCCAAGAAAACCCCAGGTCCAAAAAGATGGATTGAATTCACCACTTCCGGGACCGTTCTCTTGGGAATACTATTGTTTTTAGATGTCTGTTTAAGTCACATAAAATTTGTCCAGGCACGAGCGTTAACAACGAGCACAGTGTCGCTAGCTTAGGTTTCTAGAATTGAGGAATGTCAGATCGGTGTCTACTTTCAGGAAGGTACTATATTTGGTCACCACAATACTAGTCAAAACTCTGTCGGACTGTTACTGATATTTGCTTGCCACAGCGGGCTGATCTGTACTAAAGTGTTATTTCTGAAAGAATTAATTCTGGCGCGATAGGCCTTTTACTTCATTTACTGTAACAGTTCATGTAATGGAAGTGCTTAAATTCTTCACAGATAATGTTCACGTACTAGAACGCTGGCAAAGTTTGGGTACCACAGTATTCACTGAATAAAGAAAAAAACACATATGAAATATTTTACATATTATGTACTTAATATAACTGATAATTTAAACTGCAAGCGTAGCTTGTCTTATAGTTTAATACTTCCTGTGAAGTAAGTTATATTTTAAAAATCAGCAATCCTCATGAATTAGGAACACGTGCGTATTCCGTCACCATTCATGAGGCTTCTAGCATTTATAAGTTAGTTTGGAAAAATCTGTTCTCGTCTGATTATTTAGCAGTAAAATTAACTTCATTATAGCTACATTGTTGTTTAAGCTAGAAATTATAATTTATTCTGCTTTCCACTGAAAACACGTCACTAGAAAATAATACAGACTATATAAATTTGGCACTCTGCACAAAATCTAACTAGTGAAATATGAAATAAGCGACTTAACACTTTGAACACTTCACAAAATACTAGAATATAATATATAATATTTTACCTCACACAGAACTACAGGTAGTCGCACAACTTAAGAATTATATGCTTATATTTATGGAAGTCTAGAAGTTCGACAAATTGTCGAAACAAACTGTGAACTTCGCTATACAGCTTATACTGTTCCGACCAACCTGTCTACTGCGAATCTAGAGGACTGAATAAAAATAAAGTTTAACATTCTGGTTATATCTATTACCAGACAAAGAGGTAATCGTTTAATTTCACTAAACGAAATAATCCCCCTTTCCGTCTATATCACTTACGTAACTGTCATAAACTGTCACTTTCTGACCGAGAGGGCGCGTGTCAGTTGCGAATCTCAGACAACTTGTCTGCAATGTAGGGGCAGTTTTTGCACCTACGTTTAACAAACTGACCGAGAAACGTGCGTGTCAATTGCAAAGGTAGACAACTTGTCTGAAATGCAGGGCAGTTTTCACACTTCAAGCTGACCATGGCCCACCATGAGTGTTGTGGCGTGTGAAAATGCAGACAAATTTGACACCTATATGTCTGGCGAAACGAATATACACGGTGTATTTCGTCAATCTCACGCCAAATCGTCTGGTCCTACGTCTGAGTATGAACCACAATCGCACCTCTCGTCAAACTGCGCGAATGACATCTACGTAATCAAGTTTCTTGTTTCGTCAGCCATGAAATGCGTTTCTAAATGAGAAACGAAACTAGCGAAAGTGAGAATGGCAAAATAGTAACGTATTTTGTCGCAAACGAACGAATGCGAAAAACACAGAAAAAAAGGTAAAGAGCGACAATAATTTGAGAACACGGGTGGAAGAAAAGAAGAGGAAAATATAGAAAATTCAATGAACATAACTCTCCGTGACATCCGTGTGTTCGCATAAATGTAATGGACACTTTATTAGCTCTGCTGATATCTGTGTACTCGGTGTGGATTTGAATCATTGTCTACCAAAACTAGCTTACTCTAGTTTGATATCATGTGTTATTATTACTGTTATTATTATTGTTGTTTTTTTTTATTATTTTCACATATACTGCAGCTATCATCATATCTCCGTTTTATTTCATCATAATGAAGACTTATGTAAAAATATTGAATTGCGGTCACACGAAATGCCATAGATTTTCACACACGCCAATAGCGCGCAAGAAAAAAATAGAGGAGATTGTCTCACACAGTTCATGTATAGTAATGTATACTGTCTATTAGAGAATTCTTTCTCCCCGATACGGGCAATAGTGCCGTTGTGTCGAAACAGTGTGTCGACACAGTTTAAATCACTGAGCCGACTGTCTCGAAACAGAGGAGTGTGTCGATTTGCCCAACTCTAGTTTTCTGGTTCTTTTTTGTTTAGTGTTTCCCGCGTAATTGTTTTTCAATACGGCGCATTAATAAATTATAAGACAATATTTATATTTTGGTATAAGGATAAAAATACAACGGACAAAAGGAGCTTTCATTTCATTGGGAATGCCAAATTAAAACCAAAAGAAATCAAGATCAACACAAATATCCGAATCTTCAACTCAGATGTCAAGGTATTGTATGGCTGTGGAACGCAGGCGAACGCAGCCTCAAAGACTGTGTGTGGTGCTTCCGGCGACGAGCCCTCCAAGTTCAAATGATAGGGCGGAGCTCCATGGGTCTGATAGGACGGCGTCTTTGGGTAGGGCGGTATCGGCGGTGGCTGCGCCACCGGCTCGGGTGACGATATAGACCCCCACCACAATGACCCCCTTGCAGGGTAGAGGACATCCTTCTCATAGCATTGCACCCACGCCAATTAGTGGGTCTAGTGTAACTTCCGCCAGCTGCGCCCGCTGAGTTGGGGAGGTTCTCTTGGGTTGCAAGAAAGCCCAAAAGCGACACCCCTAAATTGTTGCAAGGGTAAAAGAGTGAACAGCTCGAATCCCTGGGTATCGGAACAATAACATTGAATGGCTGTGAAACATGGATAACAACAAATACAACAACCAAGAAGCTACACACTTTCATAAATGAGTGCTTGCGTAGGATTGAAATTAAATGATAAAGTCACCCAAGTATAACTGGTGACATGAACTAGACATACAACAGTGAAAAGTACTAGTAAAACACGAAGCGAGAAGAAGACGCTGCCGTGGGATAGGACACACGTTGACAAAACCTGTAGGTAGCGTTACAAGGCAGGCCTTGCTCTGGAATCCGTAGGGTTTGAGAAGAAGAGAGAGTTCGAAAAACTCATGGAGAAGGAAACTGGAGATAACATAAAAGGGATATAGAAAACGCGGAAAGACCTTGAGCAGATGGCACAGGGAAGAAAGATAAAGCGTGAATTAGTTGAAGGCCTATGTTCCATAGGCAGCTGAAGGGTAATGATAATTATATTTAAAAAAACATAACTAAGAATATTTGTCATTGATATATCATTTGTCTGATTTTGAACACTTTCATTATTTATCTTTTAATTCCTCGTTTTCCAGAAACACTTTATTTTTTAATTTAATTTGTTTATTTAGTTTCTGTTTCCATGAAATATGTTCATTTTTCTATCATCATCTCATCTCAACCCGTAACCCGTCATGGGTCGTAGGGTTGCCATGGTGGAAGCATCAGCAGACAGGGTCCTCCACTGCTCTCTATCCTCAGCAATGCGTACAAGTGTGGAAAAACCGTGCCCTGCCCATTCTTTGATGTTATCAGCCCAGGATTTTCTTTGCCTTCCTCTTCTCCGTTCACCTTCGACTGTTCCCTGGAGGATCGTTTTCGAAAGGGAGTCATGACGAGTTACATGCCTAAACCAGGCAATCTTTCGACGTTTCACTACTGACAAAAGTAGTTCTTGGTGGCCAGCATAGGTGTTTATTTTCTCTCTAACATAGACGTTCTGCAGTGAGTGCCCAGGCCTCACCCCCATTTTTCTATGTGCACATATAAAGAGTTAATTTCAGACTTCCAGTATCCTTGCTTCCAGACTTCACACAGACGAACAGTTTGTGTACACTTAATCATTCAATGAGACAAACCTGGAACAAGTCAAGGGTTTCTAATATCTTGGTCATATAATAACAGAAGATGGCAAATGCGAAACATAAATCAAGGAGTGAATAGGAATGGCCAAAGCTGCATTCAACAACATGAGGCAGGTTCTAACCACTAAAAAACTTACTCACAAATTCAAAACGGATAATCATCAAATGTTATGAATATTCTTCATTATTGTATGGAATAGAACCCTGTACAAAGGACAAGCAATTTAGAAGAAAGAATTGAGGCTTTTGATATGTGGAAATAAAGAACAATGGAGCACGTCTCGTGGAAAGAGAAGAAAACAAATAAAGAGATCATAGAAAACCTAGGAATGAAAAGAGAATTACTGAAGGAGATCAGTATTAGACAGTTAACATATTTTTGCCATGTAAAAAGACATAACACCTTAATGAAAACCATTATAGAAGGCAGAGTTGAAGGCCAACATGCAAGGTGAAGACATGGCTATAAGTGGGGAGATAGCACCAAGAGATGGACAGGAATGAGTTTATCAGACTTCACCATTAAGACAAGAGACAGAAGACGTTGGAGATTCATTGCAGCCGACCTGCAATGTAAAGATGGCACCTGATGATGATGAAACTCTGAAACCTACAAGCAGACATGATTTGATCAAGGTAGATCTTTAGACACCTCAGTGTTGTCACGAAAGGGTTGATGTTATTAAAATTCTTTAGTATC
The DNA here is from genome assembly GCA_024509875.1 of Oreohelix idahoensis. Classification (NCBI taxonomy): domain Eukaryota; kingdom Metazoa; phylum Mollusca; class Gastropoda; order Stylommatophora; family Oreohelicidae; genus Oreohelix; species Oreohelix idahoensis. The sequence goes on along the minus strand of JAMPIV010006385.1, from coordinate 125,301 downwards.
CTGGACACAAAATTGTATCAGGTGATACCAGGATAGTGCCAGATAAGAGTCTGGTCTTATAAGAAATACCCCCTTCTCTGAAAAGAGTAAGGGTGTATAGACATCAGAGGTAGGATCAAACTTATAAGTTCCTAGAGAAGATGGTAATGTACTACTCTAAGTCCCTACGTGTTCCCTCTCCAGATCCTCCTCTGTTAATTGTATTATTATTATTATTAATAACTCTGCTAGGGGTATTAACTTTATTATCTACTGTACCAACAGAAACTGTAACTTCTTTCACTGAATTCAAAAGTTGATTACAAAATTAAATAAATAAAAACACTTGCAAATCGTTAAAATTATTTACAGTCTTTTATCTTTGTATGAACGTTCTTCTTTCTAGGCTGAAATCACTGTAGGTGTAGACTGTCTGTACTTTATGATTTATTTTATCTTCTTCACAGTTATTGAAATTAAGTAACCACTGACTAGGACGTTTGTATAGCGAAAATGCACTGTTTATTCATCATAGTCTATCTAGTTTGTGGTGATACTGTGATAAACTATACAGTAGCCTTGGGTGGCTACTTAGCTTGAGGTCTTGATTTGGTAGTCTGTTCCACCTTGGGTCTGGCAAGAAGACTGTCTCGTCCAGGCTTTTGGATCTGGGTGACCGGCCCTGTATCATTAAAGGGCACTCGCACCTCTGAATCCTATAGTGGAGTCTGGCTCCTAAAGGTGGCAGGTAATTGCAGAAAGTAACCTGAAAATGTATTTAATTTCACCACTGTATTGCCTATCTCTATCTCCCTATCACAGAAGTAGGAGATGAGAGATAGTTTTCAGACAACAGAGTGCAGGTACACGCACAGGTCACATCAAGTCAGCATTAATACAACACTGTGAATACAATTTTCCTTCAAATCCTTAGTTAGAGCTATTTGTCCACGATTCGCCTCCATAAAGTTATTAGGTTTTGTGGAAAAATACCAAGTGATATCTTAATCAATGCAGTAAAACAATTCCTTTCATCCTCCCTCATGTTCCTGGTATGTGATCCATTCCATCAAGAAATAATTCTTTAAATACTTTTCTAAAACTATAGACACAACCTTGCTACCATTCTCAATCGATTTGAATATTTTCACAAGCTTGGCTTTTGCCTCCAGAATATTACATAGTAGTTCAAACACGTTCTCTACACACTTTCTAACACACACTGTAATTAATCCATAAAATATATATATATATATATTTATACATTCTTTCTTACCCTCAGGCACACACAGTCGAGCTGTTAATGATTGTTATGGTCTGCTCTCAGTTACATAAGGCAAAGGCACTACGCATTAACACTTGTGTTACCGCTCACCGTGATTTTTTTTAAAATGACTGGCCCCATTCTGCTAGCATACACGTTATTTATAGTGTGAGGTCGGGCGTCCGAGGGGTTTCCCTGCTCGCTAATATTTGCATCCAAAAATATTTGTAAAATCTGCCTAGGTGTGCAAATCAGGAAAACTATGATTTTATTTATCTACGTTATTCCTGGAGCGATTTTCTTCATCTAAAGCTTTAAAAACGCTCTGTATTATTCTACACCTTCCTAGCTACTAATCTGTTACTTTCCTAAATGCATTTATTTCTATGCGTACTTTAAACAGCCAAATTATGGACTAACCTGAGGCCTCGATGCATTTAACCAAAGATTTCTCCCGCTTATACTACTGATCGTGAAAGTCTCTGCAAAGACATGCAGAGCAACATTCCCGTTGTAGAATTAGAGACCTCTTCCAGGTGGTACTTCTTTCCTACTTATGTAATTAAATGGCATCCTTCACTCGGTTGCACGGATTAGTCCTAGCCATTTTGTCTGTTCAATGCTTTAGTAAACACGGCAGAACGGTACCTTCCAATTGGTCAGTGTATCAAGCAGTTATCATAAAGTATGGCGCGCGGTTTCGTCAGAGTATACAGAAGGACGTGTTGTGAAAACAGACCAACTCACGACAAGTGTTTCTAAAGTAGATCACCACAGCTCTAGGTTGCCGACCCTTGGTGTAAAAGAACGGAGACAAGAACACTTGGGCGATGACATTACAGACCATACAATCTTGTATATTTGGAATGCGCCCTTATATAACCGACGGGCTTTGCGTTTAGTTTGAATGGGGCAAAACTAAAAAAAAAAAAAAAAGAAATATACCTCAGCAATGACCCGCATATAGAAATATGATTGACAACTTCTTAATATGAACATTAAACCAGAAAATAAATAGTATCTGTTAATTCTAATCATCGGTCTTTTAAAATTAGATCTATACACCTGAAAAAAGTGGCTTCTTTCCAGCTAAATTTGTGCTTAAGAAACCGCATCTCGCCAATTATTGCAGCTTTTGGAGGGAACACAAATACAACAGCTACAAGCGATGAAGCCGTGGAAATTATTCCGAACGTCATTAGCGTAGCTGGATCTAGAAGAGGCTGTACCTGAAACAAAAGCTCTCACCTGGGGTTGTGATTGGAGGTATGGCGTGTCTATTACACAGATCTTTCTCATGGCAGCAATACACGGCGGGCCATTCTACCGCCATCCCGGCTGGCTTCCGATTCTCGCAGGCTAAGGGTGCAGGATCACATCCCCGGTTGAGAATGTTCTGATAGAGTTCTGTGTAACAAAATTTGGTACCCGTGCACATTGTCTTGCCAGCTTCCTTGCATTCTGCTGTGTTACAGTCGCATCGAATAAGACCTGGGGAATAAGCCATATTAATCCAATCAGTGCATCAATAAAGTACATATACCATTACAGTAATACAGACAGAGTTGGAAGGTCAGACAAGGTTATCAAAATAAGAATACAAAAGACTAGACGAGCTTTCATTGCATTGGGAAATATATGGAGATCAAAAGAAATCAGGCCCAACACAAATATCATCATTTTCAATTCAACTGTCATGTCAGCTCTACTGTATGGCTGTGAAACATGGAGTACAGCATTAACAACAACCAACAGATGCTTGTATAGAATAGAAGGATTGAAGTGGTACGACAAGATCACTAATGTGGAACTGATGACAAGAACTAGACAAGTGCCAGTGGAACAAGAGCTGAGAAGAAGACGCTGGAGATGGATAAGACACACACTGAGAAAACCTGTTGACAGCATTACCTGACTGCCCTTATATGGAATCCCCACGGTATGAAAGGTAGACCAAAGAAAACATGAAAAAGAGAACTGGAGACATGCATGAAGGAGATGAAGAAGATACGAATAAACGAACGAACTTTATTTTCAAAGGGTTAAGAATTGGGCGCGCAAACCTGTCTATCATTCTGCCTTTCCACTCTCACTTATCTTGCATACTATATCCTTTCATTCCCACTTGTTACTTTGAGCTGATGGCACAGGACGCGAAGACTTGGCAAACGTTTGTTGAAGGTCTATGCTCCTTTGGGAAGTGAAAGGTGAAAGAATAAGAAGAAGAATTGATAAAGTAAGTTACAGAACAAAATAAAGAAAATATGTCGTAGAGATACATTCATTGGTTCTCCTGTCAGCTCTTTACTGAGTATAGAAACACCACTGTAGCTAGTCTCCTTGCAGGAAACACCGGCGCCAAGCAGTCACATGATCTTGCAGCGGTGGTTTGAATGGCAATTTGTTTTACATGAGGAGGTTGGCATCCCCAAGCACAGCCTCAAATTAGTTGCCTTCTACGACATGATCGAGGGTACAGTCGCCATATTCTTTCCTTATCTCTTCAAAGACCCCCTTCCCCCCCCCCCCCAACCGGGAGCTACAAGGAGCAGATGTCGTACATATATATATATATAATAATAGCCCCTTCAGTCGTAACTGACTATTGGAATGCGCCCCTGAAGTGACAGCCCGAAGGTGTTTATTTTCCTCGTGTTCCTTTCGACGATTTCTCCTCCCTTCTGCTTGCCGTAAAAGCTTCTTTTCGCCCAGTCTGAGGCCCCGTAGAGAGCATCGCCACTTGGTGCGATCGGCAGCTTCATCCTTCCAGGCTGCTGGATTTATGTCCAGTGCCCTCATGTCTCTCTTGCTTATATATATATATATATATATATATATATATATATATATATATATATATATATATATATATATATATATATATATATATATATATATATATATATATATATATATATATATATATATATCATTACCTCTCAGCTCAGCGTGGAGCAGAGGCCGGTAGAAACTTAAAAACAAAAACAAAAAAACAACAGAACAGCAACAACAAGATAGATAAGTCAGCTTAAGAAATTCAAATAATTCATATTAAGCTAAGTAACTGGCACAATGGCCTGAGAGATTGGAAAAGAAAAAAACAACACGACAATTAAAAACGGAATATAAAAAATATGTCACTTTTTTATTTTTGTGTTTTCACATAAGAGATTTATATTGTTGTACTTTAGCGTGGGTGAATTGAAATAATCGAAAGGACATTTTTAACGTTTGTGAAGTAAACAAGAGGTAACAAGGGATGTTAGGAAAGAGAAATATCTTTTAACCTGTTTGTGAAATCATCTATTGTTTACTTATCACATTACTCATGCAACCAAGGATAGCTCATGCCATTGGCTAAATAGGAGCCAATTTAAGAAGAACTATGTTACAAACATCTCTACTACTCAGGTTAAAGCAGAATGGCGCCGATTCCACCATTTGCTTTCTGCAGTAACTGCAGGCAAAGAGTGGACAAGAACTATAAACCTGTAGACCATACATTTATGCAGTGGCTTCAGAATCCAAACGGCTCCATGTCACGAACGTTTCTTCTTCTTCTTCGATTCTTAACCACCGACCGTCAAAGCAGTCAGTGGCCATCACGCCTAGTGGCGTCTTGTAGGGCAACAACAAATTGATTCCACTTTGCACGGTCGGTGGCCATCCTTCGTACAGTGCCCCAACTCTGGTTCATTCTTTGCATCTCAGCCTCCACAGTCCTCCGCCAAGTTGTTTTTGGTCGGCCTCTCTTTCGCTTTCCTTCAGGGGTCCAAAGCATAGCTGTTCTTGTGATGGCATCAGGGTCTCTTCTGAGGACATGACCAACCCAGCTCCAGCGTCTGCCAGCTATGATGGTATGCATGTCCTCTTGCTTGCTACGAGTAAGCAGATCTTGGTTGGTGATGGTATTCGGCCAAAAGATTCGGTGAATTTTTCTTAGGCATGTTGTGGGAAAAGAGGACAATTTTGACATTTCCTTCTCTGTGACTCTCCAGCATTCCGCACCACAGAGAAGCACAGAAAGCACGCAACTCTGGTATAATCTTAATTTTGTGCTTGTGCTGTATTGGGAGGACTTCCAGATGTTATTTGAACGTTTCTTCGGGAGTCTTTATTTCGGTAAATGTTTCTGACGTCTCCACTTAAATGACTATGAATAATTTATTGAAAAGGGTTCGTCTACATATCATGTCACGCAATCTTGTCCATTTGAACTGGTGACTGGTGAAGTCACTGTCGCGAATACAAATTATGAGCAGGTTCAATTTCACGATTTTACGTAAGGTGTTTTAAATCTGTACAAATCATGTATTATCAATAAATTACTGATTTAAAAGTTTTTTAATTATTATTATTATTATTATTACCTTACTTTGCTTAAGAAATTGAATAAACCTTGAAATTTGTTTTACCAAAAGTGTGCGTTTTTTTCCCTGTGACGTTTTTCCGAGCCAAAATTATGACTTTATTTCTGCGACATTTTTTCCTGTGACTTTATTTCCGCTCACTTACTGATCACGCTAACGTACCATGCGCTGTAGATATAATAATCTTTATGCAGGGGTTCCATGAGCCATGAAAATTATTTCAAAGGTTCTTCCAGGATCAAAAGGTTGAGAACCCCTGCATTAGACGATAGAAAAAGAGACATTATTATTAGGAGTAGTCTGCTTGTTGCCCTTTGTTGTTCCCGTGGGTCTCTGAGGGGACAAAGAAAGCATAGGATTAATACTGCCTTAGGCATGTCGTAAAAGGCAACTAATGTGTTATCATGTATAAGGCTGGCAACCTCATAATGTACAACACATCGTAACAGAAACCACTGCTGCAAGAGTTTTTTGCTTTGACGTAGAGAGCCACTTGCAGAGTTGGTTCCATGCTCCATAAGGAAGAGAAAGGAGATGATGATGGACTGCCTACTGCTTTATCTTCTTGTCTTACATCTGCTGTATTGTTCTTCCAAGTACTAACACTGTCTTACCGTAGAGGGCATTGCGATTGTAGCGAGAGGAAAGATATACTGATGGTGATATTATCCTGGACAAATAGATGTATCAGATGATACCAGGATAATGCCAGATAAGAGACTGGTCTTACAAGAAATATACCATTCTCTGAAAAGAGTAATGGTGTATCGATATTAAAGGTATAGTCAAGCTGTATAGGTTCCTAGATGAGATGGTAATGTGCTTTCTAGATTTCTATGGGCTCCTCTCCAGACTAACCTGACTCTGCTAGGGGTAATTAACTACACATCAAGAACTTTAAACCAAATTTAAATAATTCGATTAAGACTGTTGGTACAATTTAGAATTTATTTATGTGCAAGATCGTTTCTTCTTTGTTCTTTGTTAATTTTTCAAATAAAATCAATTGAAGACAAAATAAATTTATGGGTCACCTTCAAATATTTGTATATATATATATATATATATATATATATATATATATATATATATATATATATATATATATATATATATATATATATATATATATATATATATATATATATATATATATATATATATATATATATATATATATATATATATATAACACATGTACAGTTAATTTCTTAAACTAATATAGTTCAATTTCACTGTTTTCTTGCTTCCTGATGGAATCTGTCTCTACTTTTGTGCTTTCTTGAATAGATGAATCTAAATGTTACTTTATGATTCATATGACTGTCAAATGTCTTCTATATGCACCAAAGTTTTTCATCATTACATAGTTTTTTTCTCTCCCCTTTTATAATGGCCTTGCGGATGTACGAGGTGGCAACTGGACCAAGGTACGTTTGCATGCATCTAAATCGTGTAGGCAAGGCAAGATGTGCTAATATAGTAAATCTAAAATACTTCTGGAATCCTTATTTCTGCACATATTTCCTCCATCTTAGGCTTATTTTACTCATATGAATGAGCTTTATCACTATGGATATCCATTTTATCCTATAGTGTATCCGACTATTCACTGGAGCAGCCGAAACATGGAAAAACCACAACAGGGTTCATGTTCCACTGTCTTCTATTCATAATAACTTCGGCTGTACAACACATCCAGTGAATCTATTGCTATCTGCCTAAAGCTAATGATCCCTATTATCGAATTGGGTCCTTCTTTATCTAGGTATTCCATGATTAGTTGCACACTGCCTTCCGAAACATCCTTAACATCTACACTTTCGTTTCCTCCATGTCTAGCGATCTTCCATCACTATATATATACCAAGCTGGCTTTTCATTGGTCAGTTACATCCACGGAGTTTGTACGGTGATAATTTTTGAATGATGCCGAGATATGAATCAGACTTCATTACAGCGATATAGCTTCTACGGTCATCGCGTACATTGCGTTTACTAGTACGGTGTCTTTATTACTTCTAATACTGATGCTACAACTGCTACTAACTCGACTACGACTGCAACAACCATATGCTACTTCTACTGCTGTTACTATTACTATTGCAACTTCTATCTAATTATTATTTTATTGAACCAGACCTAAAGGTCTTTTATATTTGGACATGCGCCCTAATATAACCGACTACGTTGAACGGGACGCACCTCGCCAAAACTAGGCAAAATTTTATTAAAAAAAAATATATATTTGCAATTTCTGATAGTGCTGCTAGTATTCTTGCTGCTGCTACTACTTTCACAGCTACTACTAATGCTACCTCTACTACCACTGCTGCTTCTACTGCCACCACCAGTACTACAATTAATACTATAACTACTACTCTTTCTTCATGTTGATTCTTCTTCTCATTCTCATTCTTATCATCTTCCATCTTATCTCACACTTCGCAGCTCCTACTCACTCTCTGACGTCTTCTCCTGTGTTTCTTAGCCGTCAAGCCATAGCCTGTGACCCGATTATAAAACGGAACTACATTACATACAAATGCAGGTAATCAAGTCAAAAAGATACTACGCCCCCGCCCTCTGTTTTTTTCCCTCTTCTCCACTATAAAAATGTACGTGAAATTACTAATCCTAAAAGTCTTTAAGTGCACAAATCAGCTTAAGGGACGTTTGTCAGGCGGCAGGCACTTCTTGAAGGAAATGGGATCTGTGCTTGTTCAGTAATCTTGATCTTAGAGACACGGACACTTCAAGTCTCCTTTCCCTTGTATAAACTTGGTTGCCCGGATGTTAAACACACTTGTCAATGGCCTAAGGACATGTTAACAATCTCTGACAATTTTGTCAGACCTGCGTTGAAAAGTAGGTCACTTTTCGCAAGCCCCTCATGAACGCTAAAAAAGAGATCAATATAGTACATTTTTTAGGTAATCTCATAACAGATACGACCGCAGGGGAGTGAAGTGTTAAAGACTTCACTATATACACTTTACAGCATAGAGAGGTGAGGTGATCAGTTTTCTTCCTCGATGTCTTTTCCTTCCCATTTACAGCTGGGTTGACTGGAGAGTGTCAATTACGTGAATCGAACCTGGTACCTTTGCCGCGACAGACCAGCGCTCTAACCAGTCGAACATCATAAAAGGTCAAGGTAATCCTATACCAGATACTGCTGTAAGGGAGTCAAATGTTAGAGACTCCACTATACTAAAGTTTATCTTTTTTATGAGATGGGGCAACCAGTTCCTTTCCGCGCTGCTTTTGTCTTCCCTAACTCGACAGCAGAGCCAGGTACCCATTTACAGCTGGGTATACTGGAGCGGGACGATACCAGGCTTTGATCCCGGAACTCGGTAGCTGAGACGAAAAAACGCGATAACCACGTAGTCGATCGGGCGCTCATGTACATTGCTAATGAAAATCACCATTAACCATGAGATAAGATTCCCAGTCCTGTTCCATTCCACATCAAAATCTGTCCACGTCTTCTCTTTCCCTTTCATATCTCCAGTTCTCTTTTCCGTGTATGTGTGTGTGTGTGTTTTTGTGTGGGCTTCCTCTTTTACACCGGGTATTGCAGAACAGGAAGTACCTTATAGTGCTACCAACTGGTTTTCTTAATGCGTGTTCTATTCAACGTCAGCAGCATCTCTTCACCTCTGTTCCCACTGGTGCCTATGTGGTTCTTCCCATCAGTTCCACATTGGTGGTCTTGTCACACCATCTCGATCCTTCTGTTCCAAGCAAGCTCCCATTTATGACAGTCTGTAAGTTTCTGGTTATTATTTTTTTAAATCGTTCTTCATGTTTCGTGTCTATGGAATAGAACTGTCTTGGCATCTGATTTGAAGATTCTTACATTTTAAATAAGAAATAACATAAGAACTACTTTCTACATGCTACGTCCTTTTTTCCCCCTTGTTTGTTACTCCTGAATACTTGCCTATATTCACGTGTATTATCATACATTACCTTCCATACGATACATCATTATTACCCTTTATTTTACTCCTTAAAACAGCCGTGGCTCAAAGTGGCCGTAGAAATGTTTAGTGCGTAAAAAATAAATAAAAATACAGAAATAAAAAAGATGAATAAATACGAAAGCTATATTCACCATAACATACTGAAAATAACTATAAATGCCCTCGACTGGAATCCTCGTAGAAATAGAAGAGTAGAAAGTAAAATATAAAAAAAAATATTTAAAAAACGCGAGGGTGACTACCACAGTTCTTCATTAATCATTTCCTATCTTCTTTGATCCTTAGCCGCTGACCGTCAAAGCAGTCAGTGGCCATCACGCCTGGTGGCGTCTTGTAGGGCAACAACAAATTGATTCCACTTTGCACGGTCGGTGGCCATCCTTCGTACAGCGCCCCAACTCTGGTTCATTCTTTGCATCTCAGCCTCCACAGTCCTCCGCCATCTTGTTTTTGGTCGGCCTCTCTTTCGTTTTCCTTCAGGGGTCCAAAGCATAGCTGTTCTTGTGATGGCATCGGGGTCTCCTCTAAGGACATGGCCAACTCAGCTCCAGCGTCTGCCAGCTATGATGGTGTGCATGTCCTCTTGCTTGCTCCGAGTAATCAGATCTTGGTTGGTGATGGTATTCGGCCAAAAGATTCGGAGAATTTTTCTTAGGCAGGTTGTATGAAAAGAGGACAATTTCGACATTTCCTTCTCTGTAACTCTCCAGCATTCCGCACCATAGAGAAGCGCAGAAAGCACACAGATCTGATATAATCTTAATTTTGTGCTTGTGCTGTGCTGAGAGGACTTCCAGATGTTGTTTAGACTAAAAAAGGCTGTTCTTGCTTTCTTCATTCTGTTGTTGATGTCTTTGTTTGCTCCGCCGTCTGGTGTTACTATGCATCCTATCATTTCCTATGAACTTTGTAAAACCTTTTTTTTTTTTAAACTTGAGCACTTAAGTGTGTCTCTAGCACCGTTTATTTTCACTTCTTTCCACTCTTTTGAATTGCAAATAATTGATCTATTACTCTTAATCAAATTCCCATAACTTAAAGTTCTCTTCCACCCCCTTCCCCCACCCCTCCCACCCCCGCTCCAATCCTGTATTTTAATTAATAGTTTTCTTTCGCAAGCTATAAACGTGTTTCTTCTTTGCTCATCATTTTGTATCAATAAGATTCTTAGCTATCAGTCATTTATGCCCATCTCGAAGACCACAGGCAATACATAGAGAAAATATTAAGATAATTTCTTTTTAACCGACAAGTGTCCGAAAACTTACTTAGTCCTTCTTCTTCTACCGTCTGGTGTAGAGGTCAGGAACATGAAAACAACAACAAATTAAACCAAATCTGTGCTGAGAAATACATATATTTTCTACATTAAGTTCATTTTAAACAAAAACAAAAATATAGCAAGTTTGTACTTCTCCAGTTCCAAATAAACTTCCAAATAAAACTGTTAAACACAACCCCAAACATTGCATTGTAACGACAGTGAGCAAAGGTACTAGTTTGATTAGATCATGACCAATTTTTTTTTTTTTTTTTTTTTTTTTTTTTTTTTTTTTTTTCGTACAATACTCGAGGCAACAACCAATAACAAACATTGCATTGATAACGACAGGCCAGGTGAGGTCGACAAAAATCCTCAAATGGTCGCAGGTACCTTTCACCCGGTCGCCAGAGCGGTGTTGTAACCACTACGCTAGCGCGGCTCCCCTATCATGACCAATGAAAGTAGACTTATTCTCAAGTAAGAGCTCCCTCCACCTTTAACTCTGCGCTGTATAATTATAACTTTAAAAAAAAAAAACAGAATTAGACACCTGTTTAAAGCTATACTTAACAAACACAGCAATGTTCAGGATAAACTATACGAGTACATAATATTGGTATACTGGTAATGTTAACAATTCAACATAAAGTATAACAATCACTGTTTCAGAAACACAAGAGCTAAACTTGTTGGACGATATGTCGATGGCTTGTGTCACTTTAAAAAAACCTGATGCCTATATGTTTTTATTATTATTCACATGGCCGTACATTTTACTACATGTCTTATTCGCTTTTCAATACAAAGAGAGACAAACCAGAAAAATACACCAAAAAACAACCACAAAAACAAACAAGATGCATACAGGTCCTTTAATAATCGGAGAAAGAGAGAGAGAGAGAGAGAGAGAGAGAGAGAGAGAGAGAGAGAGAGAGAGAGAGAGAGAGAGAGAGAGAGAGAGAGGAGCGCGTAAAAGGAGTCACTTAAACTATTCTGTGCTAAGAACAAGAAACTATCTTTTTTCCTCTATATTATTGCCCCCTAATATCATACGAGACAGTGAGAGAAAATAACTCGAATTTGATTGCAAAATCGAAGTGGGGATTGAATCTGGTTGCGATGTCCTTGACATCAAAGATAAATGAGTTGTTCGAATATTTTCATTTACTCAAATTGAGTGCTTCAGTTAAGAGTTGTGAGGACAAGGCAGTGAGCCACAGGCACACAATCACGCACGTGCACTCAGCGTAAATTACTGACAAGACAAGGTGGCGCCGATACCAGGCACAAAACATACCTCCACTTCTGATCCGGACAATACATGTATGGGTAGGTGCTGCTTTTGCTCGTCTTTAAAATTTATTATATCAAGAATAGATAACCGCTGAACTTCATCATGATTGCCATGAACGCGAAATCCTAGCTTTAAAGCAGTGGTAGGTAACCCACGTGCGGTGACGATCTGCTTTAGAAACACTCTCTAAAGATCTACTTTGATAAAATTGTGCATATTTTTTTTTATATTAAGGTGTTTACTACTTTCCTTTGTAGCACGCCCCTTTCGACCATCTACTTTATACATGGAGCTGTTGATTAGATCCGGACGCGTTTCATTTATTGTAATATTTTCTTGTTCGTATTTATGCTCAATGCTGTATTATTTCTCTAGAGGTATTTTTACTTTTTAGTTAACAGTTCATATTGTTTTATTGTTCAGAACAATGGTAGTGTCTATACTGGTATACATTTAATGTTGATTGGAGGTTTATTTATAGTCACTCCGTATTTATCGGGGAAAGGGGGGTGGGGGGGGGGGGGGGGGGGGGGGGGAAGGGGAGGGGGAGAATCTAACATTGTAGACTACTGTCTAGCATCCTTAATTATTTAACTTTTGTTAATTTGTTAGCTTTTGTTTTTGTAATATAGTGTTTTATTGACTTTTGTATTTCTAGTGGGGTCTTAATGCCTACAACATTTTCTACAATCATTTCTACCTTGTAATTATTGCGATATGTCTTAATGTTTTGCCTCTGCTGGTCATATTTTTTTGCATTCTACCAGAAAGTGCCTGTTTTCTCGTTTCAGAATAAGCCTACTTGGAATATGGATATAACTACAGCCTATTTATAACCTTTATTTCTGCTGGACAATGAACTTCAACTAAATCATATCATCTGATCTGCCGGTACATCGCGATAAACCGCAAACCGACCCCTGCTTTAAAGTGTTTCGTTGCATTCTGTTTTTTTTTTTTTTTTTCGTCTTTTATTCGTATAGCCTAACAAGCTACTGATGTCGTTTGTGCATGTTCTGTTCCCAAATCAGTAGTTACCAACACAATTGCTCTCCTGGAGAGAAATTAAAACAACGACAATTTAAAAAAAAAAATTAACATGTATGAGATAAATATGTCCCGTGTGGTACCTGGGAGTCTCTGACGAGACAAAGAAAGAACATGCCTATTGCATACTCAGGCATGTCGTATATGGCGACTGATATGAAGTTCTGCATGGGGCTGGCAAACTGATCGTGCCACAGAAAGCAGAAATGCAAGAGCATGTGACTGTTTAGAGCAGGCTTCCTGCAAGGGGACCAGCTGTAGTGGTGGCTCCATGCTCCGTAAGGAACACAAAGAGAAATGATGATGAGTACGAAAATGTACATGTACTGTATGAGAAAGCTTATTCTTCATCTTAAGGTGGGCTTCCAGGTATGTCGCTAACACTAGCTCCATTCTGTTAATTATGCAATTACAGGTGTACGACATTTTCAGTGCCGAAAGAGGGGCAATTTGTCCATTTGTATGTTGACGTTTTTCTGGTTTAACATTGTCTGCAGGATGGGGCAACCGGTCCCATGTCCAACCCTCCTTAGTCGCTTATAAACGACATGCATTGTTGGTTGATACCGTTACAGGAGGGAAGAGGGGGGGGGGGGGATCTTTTCCTGGAATCTCCAGGGTAAGAGAAACAGAGATAGACCAACAACACCAACAACAACAACACCAACAACAACAACAATAACAACAAAAACACACACACACGGAGAAGAGAACTGGCTGCAGAAAAGAAAACGATGAGGAAGGCACGGGAATAACTTAAGCTACTGGCACGCGTCAGGAGGATTTGCCATCTGTTGGTTGAAGGTCTATGGTACTTGGGGAGCTGAAGGTTATTGATTGATTGATTGATTGATTGATTGAAACAGGGGAAAATGGGAGTTCCAGCTGCCACAGTTGCTTTTATTTTATTTTCTTTTTCCTGCATGAGGGTGCAATCTGTAGGATTCATGTGTTCACAAAAGATAAGAGCAGGGATGTGGAGTCGGGAGTCGAAATCGTGGAATCGGTCGTTTTTTAGTGGAGTGGGAGTCGGTTAAAAAAAATGTCTCGACCCGACTCCGAATTTTAAGCCATATGACTAGTAAAATAACAACTGTAGTCGGAGTCGGACTTCAAAGATTCAGGAGTCGGAATTGGATTCGGAGTGGGAAAAATGTTTGGTCGATTCCACAACCCTGGTTAAGAGCATGCTTTATTATAGCGGAACTATGGCCGACTCCAATGTTTTTCTGAGCTTCACTTTTCACTTCTATTGTAAGGTTTGTTCTGCCGTCATTATTGGTATTAACACTTCTCTGCCATTTAAATAAACTGAGATTTTTTTCTCTTTTTTTGGACCTTAAAAAATATACCACGACTTATATTCGAGTAAAAAAAAAATTTATGAAACCTTCAGTCAGTGTTGACCCCGTCCCTTACCACCGCACTCTTGTATCCATTCAGTTATAAACTTGCTGCTTCATTAAATGTTTTTTGTCAAAATATCTCAAGTAGTACATGTTTGATTGAACTTCTATTAAGTCAAAAATTTCATCATGAGTACGCCGTGTTGACCAGATTTCTTCGTTTGATCTATCAGAAATATCATTACTTCTTTCACTAGATTAAATTTTGCCAGTTTCACTGTCAGAGTCTAAATCGGGCCCTAATTTTCGTCAGTTTCACTGTCAGAGTCTAAATCGGGCCCTTATTCAATATCCATATCTAACTCGGTCGCACGGTTAGCGTCCTAATAAAATAAAATGTAACTTATCAGAACTCAGTGCAAATATTCGACCGCCCGGAAAGCCTTGTGTATAAAAAATATCACGAAAAATCACAATATTGATCGCCCCAACAACAACAAAAATAAGCCATAAATAATGAGATCTCATTGCTACTTAGCAGCGACAGACAAAGAGTAATCAGACTTTCCGAGCGAGCGAACGAACGAACGAACTTTGTTTTAAAAGGGTTGAGAATAGTGCACGCAGGCCCGTCTGACATTCTGCCCTTCCTTTCTCTCATCTTTTATACTGAATTCATTTATTCTCACACGCATTTTGCATATGAATGGAGCGATCTCAAGCGTTTTAAACAGGAAAGGGTTAAAGTGAACGTGAAAAAAAAAGTTGCAGAAAGTCAAGGAAATTCCAGTGCAATGCAAGAATTCCGAATGGACGAAAAACTCATTCGACTTATAAGCGGGACTTTAATTTTGGACGATTTTTAAGTCCTAAAGTCTAGGGGGCGACTTATAGTCGGATCGAATCAAACTCGAATATATACGGTATATTCCTCATTATCATTCTTCAAAGAGTTTATGCCTTCAACAAGCTTATATCAAATCTCCCTGTCCCGTGCCATCAGCTCCACGTTTTCATCATTATCATTTATGTTTCCAGTTCTCTTCTCCACGTGTTTTTAATGTCTGTTTAATGCAGAGTTTCTTAACCTGTGGTCTGTGGACCCCTTGGAGGCCCATGAATGGTTTCGAGGGGACCAGTGTGCATTGTCTAAAATTTAAACTTTTTAAAAAATTTACTTTTATTCACATTTGTTTCCCAGGAAGGGGCCCACAGCCTTCATATGACAATCAAAGGGGCCCATAGCCTTCATCGGACAATCAAAGGGGTCCATGGCACAAGACAGGTTAAGAAACCCTGGTTTAATAGAATCCGGCGCCGATCTACCTGGCCACTTATCACCCACCACGATCTTGTTATTTCTTGCTTTAGCGGACAGGTTTGTAAGCTTTCCTTAAAACCCTGAGTGAATATAACAGCAAGTTATGTTATTTTATATGCGGGTTTTCATTGCGACGAATCAGTTGTGCACTTTTTACAGCGTTCGTCCTCTCCGGCAGTATCACTTGTGGTCTTGATTTTCCCCACTCATCGTCCTATTATTTGGCATATTTTATGCCCTTACATTTTTTTCCTAGCCGCTCCCAGACTTGTTTACGTTTCGCCAGGTGAATCGTAATAATACTAGGCTAATTGAACAGGTCAGCGGGTAATACTTTAATCACTTAAGTTGTCTAGCCACCTTGGGTGCAGACAGTAAACGTGAAGAGTAATAGCGACTTTGACGTAATTCATTTCCGGGGCCAACGACCACCTGGGTTCGCGATCTGTCTGTCTGAAAAAGACGTCTGAGATGTGCGAAGACACAGGTGATAATAAAATAATCGTTTCCGCTGGACCATCTCGGTATCAAGATTACCGTTACCTGTCAGAGGAGACAATATGGCGGATGGTCTTAGCCAAGAAATAAGTACACCGATGTGTTTGTGAGTTTGTACAAATGCAATCAAAAGTATTACTGCCATATCTGAAAGAGGTCACGCGCTTAAATTTTAAATTTGATATTTTAAAACACTCGGGGGATATTATGATTTAACACCCCGACCCATATAGTTCTAAAGAGCATACCATTGGCTTGATTTAAGAACCGGATTAGACTTTAACTTTCATTGGCAAGTTGGTCTAAAAGTACAATCTGGGACTTGACCTGAGAAATGGCAATACAATCTAGCGAAATTGGAGTCACAAATCAGACTGCATCGCAACGTCAAATTAGCAGCTCCCAGGAGCCAGAGAGACATCGGATTAAGAATTTCAAAATTATAAGTGACATATCGAAGTATTTGGGCGACTTTGAAACTTAAAAGTAAACCCGCATTTTTAAATACAAAGACTGGAGACTTAAGGATTCAGATCACCCGTCATAAGAGGAATACTAAAGTTTCCCAGATCAAGTGATTCGAAAGCATCTAACCTAAGTTGCTGTGTCCATTCTAACTGTGCCAGGAGATTGTAGATCCCATTTGGGGTGAGCTGTGAACATATAGTTTGAAATCTGAAATGTAACATGTCTGTACTTGCTAAGTGGTTATACCAGTCATAGGAGGCTGGCAACTTCAACATATGAAAATAGTATATTCATAAACCACTACAGCAGGCGCAGGTGATCGCTTCTTGCTATTTGTACAGAAAATCGACAGCAGAAGTGACCCCAGACTCCGACTGAGCAGTGATGAGTGATGATTACACCACATGTGCCTCAAGTGTATCGTATCCATTTTGTGAGATATACGTACCTTGTTAATTGTAGTTCATGCACAAATCATTGCATTCTCTCTGTCCAGACACATTTTCCCAGTTTAATACACAGAAGAATATTGGTGATTTCTAATCACCTTCCCTGAGTTATTTAATTATTCAGAGAGGCTAACATTTGTGGGTGCACAGCAAGACAATGCGCCTGTTAATTTGCAGCTAACAAATGTACTTTGCAGAAGCATTTGTTCTTTTTATTTTGTCTAAAGTTCGTGGTACGAAGCTGCAAGACGAAAATTTCTACGCCACTAGTTGTGAGTCAAAAGCAGGAAATCAACACTAACCACCATGCAGTGATTTAGAGGTTAGTAAAAACACAGATGCACCAAAAAGGCGACAAGGATTTTGTAAATGGTATAATGTTGACAAAGGATGGGGATTCATTACACCGGATGATGGAGGTGTTGATGTTTTTGTACATCAGACAAAAATTTTCAGAAGGGGATTCCGTAGTCTGGGGAGAAATGAGAGAGTAGAATTTGACAGCAGACCGTCTGTTCAGGGCATTGAAGCGGTCTTTGTATGCGGCATTGGCGGCCAGGAATGTAAGGGTAGCAGGAGGTGACCCATGGCACAGAGGAAGCCCAGAAAAATAAGATGCTACAATTGTGGAGACTTTTCAGACCACATGGCAGCCATGTGCCCTCATGGCCCGCTTCCGAAGCGATGTTTTCAGTGTAAGTCCCTAGAGCATTTGATATCGGTTTGTCCCTCAAAGAGCATCCTCTCTAAACGTACCGACATATCTAGGTTGTCTTCAGGGTGCAGGCCAAGAGATGGCCGTGACAACTGTTACCCTAAGGGCGCCAAGAGAAGCGGTCAACGTTCAGAAGAGGAAACTCATCTTAAACAGATAGGAGGGAATATACGCCGACGCTCCGGAGAGGACACCAATCTAGATCAGATTGAGGGGAATGCACTCCGACATCGACTGAACACAAACGTAAAACACGTTAGAGGCAATCCCCCGCCAAGGCCGACAACTGCAGGCACTAACTCTCTGAACTCTCAATCAAGTAGCGACGCTGTACGAGCGGACAATTCTAACAGACCACGAGAAGCAAAAAGACATACACTTAAAAATGACAATGGAGCAGAGTACGTTTGTGGGGACCACAAAAAATTTAGGGGCGGAACATGTGACCGTGTGGCCAGAAAGGTGTAATGTTAGACTGAGTAATTAGTTGTTGATCTAGTCTACGGTGTGAATTTGTGCTCATGTTGGCACTTTCACCCGGTAATGGGCGATTTAAACGAAACACACCTTCGCCATCCGTGAAGAAGACAGATGTGTGAGACGTGGGAGACAGCCATCGGTTGTCAGACATCCTGGCGCTGTCTGACACGAGAAGAAAACACCTTTTGAGCACGAAACCGTAAGAATTGTGAGTAGGGCAACGAATATCGTGGGATGTAACAGCCCATTAGTGGGCGGACCTTGAGTTGTGTCGATTAGGAAGATTTTCTTGACCAAGATGTGATCTAATGTCATCCATACTGAGCATAGGACTCCTGATTTGCTCCCTAGAGGGATGGGTGGAGCTTTCCCTGACATTTTGACGTGGCGGCTATCATGTGGTACTGGGTTGGAGAAGAATATTTAAACTGAAACCGTGAGAGGCTACAGTGAGAGAGCTGAGAAGTAGCAAGATCGTTCTTGTGCAAAATGCGCCCTCGTATGATAACCAACTGAGGTTTGGGCTTTTGCATAGTTGCGTCTGTGCTAAGAGAACTAACGACATAGAGACAGTCCAGCAGTCTGTGCTGGGTTATTAGATGGTGTTACCTAAATAGCTTGGTTATTTGGTGTTGCTTAGGAATTGTCTTCAAAGTAAACTTGCGGACAACATTGTTTCTGTATGATTCTTGTGCTACCTGATAGGGTTTCATTAATAAAAGTGGGACCCCTGTCATCAAGAGTTTTACTGTGACTGCGGAACGTGTGTGAAAGTAGGCCAGAGAGAGTGACGACAACATTACACACAAATCCTTATTCTCCTTCACACATCGTCTTCGCACCGTCACATATATATATATATATATATATATATATATATATATATATATATATATATATATATATATATATATATATATATATATATATATATATATATATATATATATATATATATATATAGAATAGCCGCTTCAGTCATAACTGACTATGGGAATGCACCTCTGAGGTGACAGCCCTCAGCTGCTTGTTTTCCTGATGTTTTCTCCTCTCTTCGGCTTGTGTGAGCTTCTTTTCACCCAATTTGAGGTGGCGCCGTAAATAGCATCGCCACTTGGTGCGATCGGCAGCTTCATCCTCCCATGTTGCTGGATTTATGTCCAGTGCCCTCATATCTCTCTTGCACACATCTTTGAACCTCAACTGCGACCGCCCAACTGTTCTTTTGCCATCTGCTAGTTGCCCGTAGAAGATATCTTTCGGGATGCGACCATCTTCCATGCGGCGGACATGTGTGTGTATATATATATATATATATATATATATATATATATATATATATATATATATATATATATATATATATATATATATATATATATATATACATTTATAGAGCAAATACTTATAAAAATAATTTCGCTGGATTTACACCAGCTGGGGGCTTGAACGGGTTAAAATCATTGCTTAATTCTTCACAAAAGGCGATGGATCAGATATAAGTTAATAGTCGTGCTCTGCCCTATGCAGCATTGTTCTTGACTTCTGAAAACATCTTGTGAAAACTCACTAGAGATAGAAGCGTCATTATCCTTCTATCTACAACTCTGCCAAGAGTAATCTTGTGCGAAGGTAGACACCTTTGAAGACCCATATTAGATACTCTTGAGTGTTGGCTACTGGTGGACCACTACTGCAGAGCTAAGGGGAGGCAATCCGTGACATTCATATGTATGTGTTATTATTATATATCATCACTTTTCAGCTCCCCTAGGAGCATAGGCCTTCAACACATTTATGATGTCCTGTGCTATCAGCTCAAGGTCTTCAGTGTCTTCTTCATACCCTTCATGTCTGTCTCCAGTTCTCTTCACCATTTGCTCCTTGATCTCCCTATACCTCTCTTACCCTGGGGTATGCCAGAACAAGTTCTTCATGGTAATTCTACCAACAGGTCTTCTCAATGTCTGTACTATCCATCCCCAGCGTCTTCTTCTCATCTCGTGCTCCACGCACACGTGTCTGGTTCTTGTCATCATTTCCACATAAGTCATCTTGTTATACCACTCCAGTCCTTCTATTCTACGCAAGCACCCATTTATGAATGCCTGTGGCTTTGTCGTTGCTGTTTTTGTTCTTCTCATTGTTTCAGAGCCATACAATAGGACTGATTTGACATTTGAATTGAAGTTAGTTAAAAATCGCGCAGTATAGGACCGCGTAAATCACGAGAAAATTGTAACATCGCCATGTTAAAAGTTATGTTGTAAGTGAATTTTGTTATGTTTATAATTGTAGTGGTGTTGATGGTATTGTATGATGGTGATATTACTAATTGTAATTGTATGAGGCCAGCTGTGAAGGCTCCTGAGATAAAATGTAGTTGAGAATTGTCAGAAGGCCTTTCTTGCTACCACTACGACCTCACACTTAATTTTTTTTAATGAATGTGGCTACGTAAAGTGTCTAGGGTTATGATATGTAGTGTGGTGTAATAGGTTATAGATATATCCACAGATATTTAACAAGACTAATAATATTAATAAATATTACAACACACTGAACTAACTCAATAGTGTAAAATTTTTTGATAGAATTATATTACATTTATTTTGTTCTGGATCAATTTTTTAGGTTGACCAGAACTTAAAAGGATTTAGAGATTATGAAAGAAATGCATGGAATATTATATCATAAATGCAATAGTGTACATATATATGTACTATACTAGTTAGTTTTATTAAAATGTTCTAGTAGTCATCTACTTGGGAGGATAGTTAATGTTTGTGCTGTTGGGGTGGCCTCATCACACCTGTCTATATTGACTACACAGTGTCCAGAAAATGGTAGGAATTTTTATGGGGGGTATTAGTAACTACACAGCGTTGGTGAATGTCCAGCAGACCAGAGGCTCACTCATCTGGTAGTTGTAGCTCTGGTGCTGAAATCAGGTGGTCCCACCTCTCCGTGCTGGCGGGCAATAATGGTGGTCTCTGTCACAAGTACTGCACAGATACACTCGAGTAAAGTCACCAACTGAATAGACACTGCTTGGTTGACAACAGAAACTCGCAGCTCAGATTATGAATAAATAACACAGAATTGCTAGCAAAACTCAGCTGAGCTGCTGGCTATAGTATGGCGTCCCTAAATTTATTACACTTTCTTTCATATGGAAATCACCACACTTTAAAATCTGTGTCTATCACTGAACAACTATTGAAGAATGGCCCCACTTTCGCGTCTGAGCGCTAATGATATGATTGTCTGTGGCCAATCACTGCCTAGGTTTATTTTAAATTCAAATTTCCTACCATAAAGTCATTTCAGTCATGCTTCAGTCAAGTATGGATGGTTATCTGTTAGTCTGTCCGTCTCTACTTGTGTTTCTACAAAATGTACTTGATTTTTTGAACCAACCTTTCTCTCCCCTCCAAAATTTTGTCGTTAAAAGTTATATTTAGACACAGCTACCACCCTTACCTAAAAACCCTCTCTTCCATACTACGTAGATTTGAACACCTGCGACTCGAGGTCGTGTTTTTTTTTGTGCAATTAGCGACACTTTTAGATTCAATACAGTCTGTCGATGATGTGAACAACACTGTCTTTTGTCATTATCTTCAATATTATCTATCCGTCTGTAAAATTAAGAACATATTAGTTCACTGCTCAGAATAGGCCATCCGGCCAGCTAATTTTTATATTCCTAACATTAATATTAAGAAAAAAATACTTTTTAATTTTTGTAATATTCCTAACATCTGCGTTTAGCCGCTGAATTCAAATCAAGGGCTTGGTATCGCGCAAAAGCGTCCAATAAATGACTGTGGCGTAACATATCTATGGTCCCTTCTGTCGAGTTGCTTACTTTTATGTCAACTTGGGAAACGTGACTTTTCTCCGTTTCCCCCCCAATTGCGTCTCCTTAGCCTTTCTAGTCTCACGCAATCTTTCCAGTCATATTTTTTTCCTTTTTGATCCGCCGTTCCCCTCCTGTCTAGCAAGTCAATTATTATGGAGGATGATGACCCGCGGTCTAGGCGATCATGTACTATTCGCAGCCTGCGCATTATGTTTTTATCCTTAAATGTTATCTTTGGAGATATTTTACCGTTGTATCTCTGTCAATTTCACTACACATCTCCCCACTTGAAAACATGCCTATGGCAAGTTCCAACACCAGCGATACACATAGGTAAAATTCCTCCTCACGTCTGCCACTACTCTAATTTTGATCACAGGGGTGCCGACTGAGGAAATCTGCACCGACATTCAAATTACGGCTTGCATAAGCGACTGGTTTCAGTTCCCCATCAGGTGAAGATGATCTTTGCAACAAAGCCCCTCCTAGTCCTACATTACTTGCATCGGTTCTTAAGACAAAGTCCTGTGTCAAATCAGGCAGTTTGAGAATAGGCTTGCTAGTGAGTTTTTCCTTTAACTCTTGGAACGCTAGTTCACATTGTGCAGTCCAAATAATTTTATCTGGAGTCCCTTGCGAGTCAGATCAGTCAGAGGAGCACAAATAGCGTTAAAATTCTTGATGTATTTCTGATAAAATCCGCATAACGACACGAATGATCGCACGTCCTTTTTTTGTTTGTGGCCTAGGTGCTCGCTGCAGTTTTTCCAAGTTCTTAGGATCAGGGGTCATATTACCCTGATATACAGTGTGTCCCAAGAATTCCAACTCTTTGCATCCAATACAACATTTTGTTGGCCTAGCAGTTAAGTTCGCCTCCCGAAGTCTATCAAAAAACATCTCCAGAGCTTCAATGTGTTCTTCAAATGTCTCTGTGGCGACGAGAATATCATCCATGAAATTTGTGATACATGGGTTATTCAGGGGATCCAACAATTTTCGCATCATCCTTGAAAACACACTCGGAGCATTTTTCAGTCCGAATGGTAGCATATTGAATTCATAATGTCCATCCGAAGTGCTAAAAGCCAAATAAGGTCTCACTTCAGGCTTCACTGGGATCTGGTAATAGCCTTTACTAAGATCCACCTTTGAAAAATATTTTGCCTTGTTCAGTCTGGCAAATAATAACTGTTTTGTGTCTGGTAATGGATCCACTTGTCCTTCTGTGACAGCATTCAGTTTCCTGTAATCTATGCACAGTCTGTGTTCCCCAGACGGTTTTCTCAACAAAAACGACACTAGAACTAAAAGATGATTCACTGTGCGAAATAATCCCCTCCTTCAACAAATACTCTATTTCTTCCTTCAATGCCTTCTCCTTCGCGAACGGAATAGAATAGGCTCTCATACAGATTGGGTTTGAGTCTACCAGTTTCATGTCATACTGTAGCAAATTTGTATGGCCTGGTTTATCTGTTAATACATCTGTATGTTCCTCCAGAACCTGTTGAACTCTCTCCCTCTGGTTTTTAGTCAGGTGCTTACTGACTTTTACCTGTGCTGCTGTTTCACAAGGATGTAATGGGTATTCATGTGAGGTGAGTGGTTCTTTTTGCATCTGGGTTGCAATAGCCAAGGTCAATAAGGGGGTGCTTTCCTGGAGTGGTCTGTCCAGATACTTCTTTAACGGGTTTACATGATAAACTTTTTCCTTCCCCTTTTTGTCAATTTTATAGTTTGTTCTAGACACCTTCTCTAGAACCGTATATGGACCTTGCCAACCAATTTGTAATTTATTCTGGCTTCCGGGTAGTAGAAGCAGCACCTTCTCTCCGACTGCCAGTTCCCTGTCCTTTGCCTTCCTATTAAAATATACTGCATGTTTCTTCCTGGCTTGCTTCAAATTATCATTTGCCAGTTTCCATCCAGCTTTCAAACGAGTGGTCAGTTCGTTCACATATTGATACGATGAGGTAACAGTCTCTTCCGCCTTCTCATCTGTCCAGGTCCTTAATAAAGTTACATCTGGGATCTTTAATTGGCCTCCCATACTTATTGACGGGAGCATGGAACTCATCAGGTCCCGTCCCTTAATTGAAGCTTTGATCACCAATGATCGGACTTTTTCTTCCTAGATTTCATCACTCACAAATCGAACCACTACCAATTTTTTTTGTGGGGTTTGTCTCCCCACTTTAAGATTGCTTGAAATAGAGAGATCTTCGCTCTCTTGTCTGTTTCTTCCATTTATATATTAAGTTTGATGCGAGGATTGTCATCTTATCCTGGGTAAAATTTTAGTTCTTTGGTACTCTTTTGCATAGTGGCCATGTTAATCCATTCAAGTGAAGACTTGGCGTGAAAAGGGGGCTCCCATACCACTTTGTCTACCCGAGTATAATTAGTTTTCCTTTCAGGCCTAAAGTTGCCCCGTGGCGTTTCTAGGTCCTGCACATATTTTCCCTTTGTGGGTGTTCCCTCATGAAATACGCCACATGCTTCTACAAAGTTTTTCATAATCGACATTTACGTCGGGGCCAATAGTAGTATAATTCGAGCAATCTTTTGGCAGATGTACCGTGGCTTTCTCATGTGTCACCATCTTTTCCAACATGTAAAGCTCCTTATTAAGTTTGCCCCTATATATCTTCTATATGAAGGAAGAAACCTAACTGGTCCGTGACCAGTTTGATCTAGTTCCGGCCTTCCTGTATAAGAGTTTGTTCTTCATGAAATATTCCCCCTTGCTCGGAGGTGTGTGGCATTTGGGCAATTTTTTAAAACAGGGCTTGAGTGTCCTATCCTCAGCCTGCGCCTTCCTCATCTCCTCTGGATGAGCATTTATAGGTTCACCTTCTTCCTCCTTCTTCTGTGACCTGGTCTGCACTGTCGCCATGATCACAGGTTTCTCGGGATTCCCCAAGAAGACGTATCTACACCCCAATATCTGAGGGTAGATTGGTTCATCTATCACTGCTGCTCTGATTTCTCCTTCCACATAGCGAGTTTTCACCGTTATCCTTGCGATGGGAAGTGTCATGAGTGGTATGTCCTTAGTCGCCCCTTGTATTTCCACTGTTTCTGTGGTATACTGACTTGGGTCCACTAGGCTAGACTTCACAACTGAATCATAATCCAAACCTGTATCATAAAGGCACCTTATGGTGACCCCATTACAAATAACATCCTCACAAACTGGGGGTGATAAGGTTCCTGTTGTCCCTTAGGATTAACCTTTAATCTTTGCGTCCCCGACTGCATTGCAGCAATGTTTGAAGGTTTCCTTCTACAAAATTCGGTGTTATGGTTATCCTTCTTGCACCATTTACACCATCTTTTTCCTTGGTTCAACGGTTTTCTTTCATTGAACTTTTGGTCATTGAACTGTGAGTTTCTGTCGCGATAGTCATTTCTTGGCCACTCAAAGTTTGTCCTACCTTTATTTCCCTGCTCTCTATTATCAAATTTATTAAATTGCTGTGGAGCTTTAAAATTGTCTATGTGCTTCTTTTTAGCACCACTTACCTCTGCCTGGGCTGCCTGATACCTCTCAGCAACATTTAAAATTTCCCCCAACTTCTCTGCACCTTGTTCCATGAGAAATTTTCTCATGTCTGGAGCCATGGACTCTCTCAATTGCTCAATCATGATCATTTCTTTAAGATCTTGGGTCTTCCCCAGAGCCGTCCATTTCTCCAAATAGGTTTCTAGTCTAGCAGAGAATTGGTGGTATGTCTCCCCAGACAACAGTTTGGCATTTCTAAATTTCTTACGATAAAATTCACCATTCTTCTCGTACCTTAATAACAAAGCCTGCTTTAACATGTCATAATTGTCTTGGTCTTCCCTGTTCATTTTTGCGAAGACTTCATAAGAAGTACCTCTCAGTCCCTGTGATAACTTTAAACTCCACCTCTCTCTCTCTAACCCATATGTAGTAGCTAATAACTCAAAACGTCCTAGGTACCCCTCTATGTCATCGTCTTTTTCAACAAAATGGTCTAAATGAAACCCCATATCTGAGTTTGAGGCTCCCAGACTGAACGTAGCATCTGAGGCAAAAGGGCTGGCACCATTTTCAGGAGCCTGGCCTTGTAATTCCAGCTCCCTTAGTCGTAATTCGTGCTCCCTTTGCAACCTTCTATCTTCTGCTTGCCTCCCTTTTCGGCTAAGTCAACTCTTTTTCTTTCTGCCTCCCTTTGCAGTCAAAGCCTTTTTTTTTCTTGCCTCCCTCCCTTTTTTTCTGTGGGCCGTCAATTGCTTTTTTCCTGCCTCCCTTGGAGCTTTTTTTCTTCTGCCTCAATTCTGTGCACCTTAATTTTACTCTATCAGCCTCTAACGTCCTTCTCTCTTCAGCTAACCTTACCTTTCTTCCCTTTCAATATATTTATCACATTCAGCCGTTACGTATTGAATTAAAATCTGACCATCCATTCCCATCTCCTTCGCGGTGATCTAAATTTTGCCAGCTCCGCCATACTTTTTAGACAATATAATAATATACAAGATAAATCTCTAACCAGTAAATACACTAAGTACTTCTTATGACTATAGTCTAACTAATTCTAACTAACCAGTTAACTAATTAATTATTACTGGCTGTGAAGATTCACCAACTTTTATCTGCAGGGACACTTTTAAATTTTAAAGGGAATTTTACAACATTTTATTTCACCCTACTTTTATTTCTCCCACCAGGAGATCCTAATATTACTGTTGGGCTAATTATCCCTGGACAAGACCCCAATATATGTGGTGGTGTTTGATGGTATTGTATGATGGTGATATTACTAAATGTAATTGTATGAGGCCAGCTGTGAAGGCTCCTGAGATAAAATGTAGTTGTGAATTGTCAGAAGGCCTTTCTTGCTACCACTTACGACCTCACACTTATCTTTTTTTTTTTGAATGTACCTGCGTAAAGTGTCTAGGGTTATGATGTGTACTGTGGTGTGATAGTTATAAATATACCCATAGATATTTAACAAGACTAATAATAGATATTAATAAACATATGTTAAAAATACTACACTGAACACTAAACTCACGTGTGTGTAAAAATTTTTTGATAGAATTATATTACATTTTATTTTGTTCTGGATCAATTTTTTAGGTTGACCAGAACTTAAAAGGATTTAGAGATTATGAAAGAAATGCATGGAATATTATATCATAAATGCAATAGTGTACATATATATGTACTATACTAGTTAGTTTTATTAAAATGTTCTAGTAGTCATCTACTTGGGAGGATAGTTAATGGTTTGTGCTGTTGGGGGGGTTGGCCTCATCACACACTGTCTACACATGATACACACTCGAGTAAAAGTCACCAAATCTGTAATAGGGACAATGCTTGGGTTGGAAAACTTCATTAAAAGAAATACTAGCAGCTGTCTAGGATTAATGAATATAATGACACAGTATACATATTGCCTAGCAGACAAACTCAAGCATGAGCTGCCAGCTATTAGTATGCGCTCGACTCCCAAAATTGTATATTTACCCTTTCTTTCATATGGAAATCCACCCAACACTATGTGTAGTAAATCCATGGGTCAATCACTGGGATTACAAAGCTATTGAAGAGAAGGAATGGCCCACTGTTACCGAGTCCTGAAGCGCTAATGATAATGAATTTGTATGGTGGCCAATCAATTGCATAGGTATTATTTTAAATTCAAAATTTCCTACCTATAATAGTCATTTTCAGTCATGCCCTTCAGTCAATGTATGGATGAGGTTATGCTTTTAGTTCTGTCCGTCTATCTAACTAGTGTTTCTAACAAAATGTACTTGATTTTTGAAGACCAAACACGCATTTTCTCTTTTCCTCCAAAAAATTTGGTACGTTAATAAAAAGTTTATTTATTTTTTAGACACAGCTACCTACCCAAAAACCCTCTCTTCCATACTACGTACGATTTGATAACACTTGCGGTCTCTCGAGGTCGTGTTCGTGTTTTTTTGTGTTTGTGCAATTAGCGACACTTTTAGAGATTCAATTACAGTCTTGTCGATGATGTGAAACAACACTGTCTTTTTGGGTCATATCTTCAATATATTATCTAATCCGTTTTGGGGGGTAAAATTAAGAAACATATTAGTTTCGACTGCTCAGAAATCAGAATAGGCCATCTCCGGCCAGCTAATTTTTATTATTCCTAACATTAAATATTAAGAATTAAAATATCTTGTTAAATTTCTTGTAAATCTATTCCTAACATCTGACGTTTAGTCCGCTGAAATTACAAATCAAGGGACTTTGGTATCGCGACAAAAGCGTCCAATAAATGACTGTGCCAATAGGCAGCTAACATATCTATGGTCCCTTCTGTCGAGTCTCGCCCACCCTCTCTCTGCCTTATAAAGTCCAACTTCGCTTGGGAAACGAGACATTTTTCTCTGACCGTTTCCCCCCCACAATTGCGTCTCCTTAGCCAATCTAGTTCTCACGCAATCATTCCGAGTCATACCCCCTTTTTTTTCCTCTTTTTCCCGATCCGCCCCGTTCCACCCCCTCCTGTCTAGCAACGTCAGGTTTAGTTACTAGTAGGCATGATGACCCGCGGTCTAGGCGATCAATGTACTAATTCGCAAGGCCTACGCATCTACATCTGTTTTTATCCCTATAAATGTTTATCTTATAGAGAATATATTAATACCGTTGTATCTCTGTCCATTTCACCTACAATATTAACCCAAACTAACGGTTTATCAAAAAACATTTACCAATACATTCGCTCCATTATGAGCACTGGGCCAAACACTGACCTTACGGTACCCCAATCCTTTTGCAGGAAACACCACAATCTTCATTTACCAACACCAAACAAACCAACACCATACAATTTACTCTTCCCCACCCAATTAACACACATACCCCCCCCCCCTCTCAACCCACCTCCCCACCTGCCCAACCACTCACCTCCGGGCCAAACCCCCCCCCCGACCCCCCACCCCCCACCCTTCCACTAATAAACCCACAAGGCCACCACCACACCTACACCCCCCACACCCCCCCCCACTTCCCCCCCCCCCCCCCACCCCCCCCTCCCCATCCCCCCACCCTCCCCCATGTGGTGAATCCCCATAGCGTGACTATGCCAATTTTATATGTGGATCCATTGATGAACACTTAATTAATGAAGAACCCCCACACACTTGCTATATTCATATAATCTACCAGGTGATCATTACCCAGACCCCAAAAACCCCCCATCGTAACCATCTTCATGTTAGTCTCCCGCAATCTTCATCCTATAGAAGTCTACAACAACCCTGAGAATGAGCAGCCCCCCAGGTTAAACAACCTAGCCCATTATGTTTATTAAGCCATTGTGGTAAATGTAATTGTCCATACTACTGATAATCACAACTGCAGCAATTGTGTGCAGGTAAGACCTCTTGATCTATACTTGGTGAACTATATGATCAATGTATTTCTCAACTGTGTCCGCCCTGATTTTGGTCGTGTGTAAATCTAATATCACCTCCATTATTTAAACTCAAAAAATCCCTCACTTACTTCCGTCATTCGTAAAACACCTATCATTCAAGACGTTCAACCGACTTGAAATACACTTTAACTTAACCGAAGTGATCAAAAGAGTCTGCAACGTAAATCTCTCTAGTTCTCTGTCATCTGCTATGTTCCATTTGTTCGGGACTGTCACCGCTACAAATCTGCTGTAACTCCTGATAATGCTGCCCCTCTGTCTTATTCTAATTCCCTCTTCTGGCTTTTATCACTCTGATGTTCTCCACTCATGCCTGCAACTATCCAACAGTTTTTGTAAATGTCTATCACACAATGGAAATCCTGCTGTGTATCTCAGAAGATTTGTCGATGGTCTACATCTGAAATAATGCACATCGTGGGTTATTTGCTCCTTCCGTGTTTAGTAAGCTGCAATAGTAGTTGTTCTTCAATGTGTAGTCGCGCTTCTCATCATTAAGCGATGGATGATATCGCACTCAGTTGTTCCAATAGCTATCTGATTCCTCTGTTCACTCAGCTCAATCCATTCATCAGGTCACTCATGTTAATATATCGCAATAATTTCATCCTACATCTAATTGAGACATAATTATATTTTAAAAAATTATTATTTTTTTATATATTTGATAAGTGGTATCGACTGCTTTCATTTTTGGATTGTTCGACCAGACTTTATACTCGAAACTCATGTAGGCTGAGAAAGTTGGGGTCTGCGTCCTCTGCAAATTATTCTGGTTTAGCCATGTCTTAAGTTCTGTTCGTTCGTCCTAGTCATCTTCCTGCATCAGTCGAGCTCATGTAATGGATTTCATCAGCCAGGGGTTCTCTTCTGCTAATCCCTGGACCCCATTCTAGTGAATTGATCATTAAATTCAAGGCAAACGAGGCCCGTGGAGTAGAACAATTTATACAAAATAAAAAAGTCGAACGTAGCCACAAAATTCACTGTAAACAAAAAAAATAGTTCGGTGATGGGGGAGTGGGGGTGGTGTTCATAAAAAACAGTTAATTATGGACCCAAATCATGAAAGACAGCTAGAATTTTAATAAACCATAAGTAGCGCCTTCAACTGCTTTAACGGTACCCTCGTCGTTGTACCAAGACACCCGATGGTTTGTATCAGGTTGACAATACACATAACATTATATCTGGTGTTATACAAATCTGCTATTGTGGCTTTCTTTGAATTGTTTTGCACTCTATTAAAGTAACCTGATGACATATTTAGTCTGACCTATTTACAATTGTAACCATACTGTTGCATAGCGGTGACATCCGATTGACAGTTTAGTAATTGATATATCATTGGTCGCCACTTGAGCGCCCTTAGAGGTCGTCTGTGCGTTTTCAAATCATAGGTACGCGTACACGTTCCCGTTGCTTGGATCGTGTGTGTGTGTGTATAGGATACTAAACTTTTGAGTTTATAGGGAAGAAAAGGCAGCGAGAGGAAGGCGTATACTAGTAACCCACACCAGCTCGATGCTGTGACCGGTAGTATAGGAGACGCAGTCTCCAACCCCCCCTCGCTTACAACTCAAACCTGCGGTGGAGTAATCAGCTGCTAATGGAATCTACCTCTTTTTACGTTTGCATTACTGCCAAGCGCGGATAACGTCTAACAAATGAAACACATGTTAAAATCACGAAACACAGTGAGTTAAAGCACGAAACATACGGTTAAAGTGCACGAAACACTGCTATAGTGGGAAATCATCCACAAGTGGAAAATATTCGTGTGGGCGGAATTACAACGATATGACAACGGTTCTTTCTTGGAATGATATTAAGCAGCTGACTTCTGTTATCTTTACATCTATGTTTTAGGCCGACTGTTTTTGCAGCAATGTATTCAGCTGGCCAGAGATGTTTATTGGTGCCACCACCATACAAAGCTACACTCATCGGTAGAGCGCCTATTCTCCTTTAGCCATGGTTGGGAATAGATGATATATCAATCTGTTGTGGCCTGTCCGGAGTCCTGCAAAAGACTGTGGACTTCATCCTGGCGACTGGCCTGTAGATTTTGCATGACTACAAACTGAACGCAGAAGAAGAAGAAGACATTGTTATCGCGTTTCATCTATCAACTGGTGAAACGCAAAAGGGAAATTTTAGGGGGGAAAATGCCTGGGGAAGGGGTAGCTAAGCTGCCTTTAGCCTTCCTTAACCTCTAGTCAAGACTGGGTGGGTCCACATTACACACATTCATTCTAGGGTAACTATTCCGCGCGACCTGAAGAGCGTGGGGGGGTAGCCCTCAACAAATTGACGCCACCAACGTCCTACATTCTTGTACTTATGCCGTCCACTCAAGGGTTCATTATTATCTAATTTACGTTATTCCTTTTTGTGTCCCCCATTTTTCGTCTGTCCATATTATTTGGGTCTTGCCTCTGCTACACTATGTGGATTCAAAAACAAAAAAAAAACCAGGGCTACTTTGTAATGCTACCAATACGTTTCCTCAATATATGTCCTACCCCCTTTCCCGGTCCCGGTAGCATATTGGGGGCATTCACACATAGATCTTAACAGCGGGGAATATTCTATCACCCATTGTAGAACTCCCTATGCAGGTAGCCTACACTACAGAACTAACTTGCTCTTCCACTGGCGGTTTGTGTAGCAATTTATTTACATCTTCTTCTTTTTATTCGTTCACCCTCAGACGTCAACTTGATTATGCTCAAAGAAAGCAGTGGTCAGTCTGAGGCTGTTGACATCTTCGTGGAGCTTTTCTAGGAATGGCATTGAGGATGGCCATAGGCGCCTTCTCTGTTCCTCATATGTTGGGCGCCTTTGAAGTAGATGGTCATCAGTCATTATATCAGTGCCACAGTTACAACCATCAGTAGTTCATATCTTTAACTTGTTGAATAGATAGTATCCCAAATCTGTTGTGACCTGTACGAAGTCTGAAGATTACAACTTGTTCACTTCTGCTGAGCTGGTAATACGCATCGTTGTGTGTGTGTGTGTGTGCGTGCGTGCGTGTGTGTGTATGTGTGGGGGGGGGGGGGGGGGGCTAGATGTTCTGCTTCCCACTTGCTCCTGTGTTTGCGCTTCAGCGCCATGCAAGATCTTATCTTAGACGCATCTTATGCCATGTTCGTGATAGCAACGGTCACATTCTCCCTTTGCCTCAATGAAGACCCCCGGGAACAGCATAGGACATGACTTCTCCTGCCGACTCCTAAAATAAAATTGTGCGTCCTTTCACGATTTACTTTCACAGCAAGGGAATGGCGCCGTTTGGATGGGCCTCGGTTCGATTTCCGGTAAGCGTATCACTTATATTTATTTCCTGTTGTCTTATGTCCTCCTTTCTGTCCAATGAGTGCCGGTTAATTTCCAATATTTATTTACTTATTTATTTAAAATAAAAATGGAAATCTTAATCATATACACTAGGAAGAATGTGTCTTCTTCTCAGTTGTCGTTCGTTACATAACGGAGCCACCACAGGAGCCCCTCTTCCGGCCCCCTCCCCCATACCGAAAGCCTGTACCAATACACTAATGTGTGCTCTTGCAGTAGGGATTTTGTAACTATATGTGTTATACGATGAAGTTGTCAATCGTGTGCATAATTTCAAATTAGTCGCCTCTCACGATACGTTTGAGATAGCAGTAGTTCACTGTCTCCACGGAGACCCGCCAGGAAATGTGCTGGCATGTCTTAAAAATATGTACTATCTATACAGATAGTTTTATCTGTTGCTGAGGAACGTCACTTTTACTTTTTTTCTGAAATTCTTACTCTTGTAATTTTTCTCTCCTCATCCACTTTTCTGTTCATTTTTTTTTTTGTCATTTCCTTTGTCTCTCTTCAATCTCTAGCAAATAACATCTACAAAACGTATGTCTCATTAATTATCTGTTTGTTTATTACACTTTAATTTAATCTGTTTGCTTTCTTTCATTCTTTATCTAGCCATCAGCACTGTGCCGATATTAAAACAAGAAGTAATGGTGTCCTGTCTCACTCACTGTTCGGCAGCCTCTCTGTCTGTCACTTCTATCCTTTATCTGACCATCTCCAATTTCGGAAACTGACGATTTTCTCCCCCCTTCCCCCCTTCCCCCAGTTCCCCTGGCACACAATTAAATCTGTCGTCACAGCGGCTGCGAGTAAATCCTAACCGAGACCACGTAATATTGGCGCTCCAAGTCGTGCCACCACTGCCAAACTGGAATAGCATCTCATTTAGATCCATCAGTCAAGATAAGGGGGAGTTGCAAGCAAGACGCTAGGTTCCGACATCCCTACCTCTTTCATTACGAAAGCGAAGAGTGAGTTCTCCTTCCCTGTCTCTCTAGCTCTCTCTGTTTTTCTTCTTCTTCTTGTTTTTTTTTACCCGGAACAAAACTTGAAAACGTCCTCTAGTAATGAACAGCCAGTTTCCTGCACCAGTAGCAGCGGAGGCCTGAAGAATTTCTCACTCTTATTTTTAATTTAGATCAGATGTCAGCCCTCTGACATGAAACTAACTCATTCTGAGAACCTCTAACAAAAGACGTGAATCTGGTTGTGCGTTTGTTGTGAGATTTTTCACCATTCGGTACGTTTAGTTTTTAAGGTTAAGGGAGAATATACAAAGGTCTCTCTCTCTCTCTCTCTCTCTCTCTCTCTCTCTCTCTCTCTCTCTCTCTCTCTCTCTCTCTCTCTCTCTTACTTACTTACTTACTCGTTCCCCTTCTACCGTGCCTCTCTCTCTCTCTCTCTCTCTCTCCGCATTAATATGTTATATATATATGAATATATACGTATAGTGTTATAGGGGGTGGCGTAGGGATATCTATAATGGTTATATATATATATATATATATATAATATATATTATATATATATATATATATATTTTTTTATATATATATATATATATATATATATATATATATATATATATATATATGGGAAACTGCTCAGCAATATACAAGAGCAAATGAAGAGGTAGACAGAATATTTTGGGGACTTTCTCAATAGACCAGCTCCACAAAACCCGCCGGACATCCAGCCAGCAGAAGAAGAGATACAAATTAACGGTGAAAGGATTCCAACGAAGGAAGAAATTATAGGGCCATTTAGGTGGCTTCTATTTGGAGTCGGGGTTGGAAAAGGTGAGCGAGGTGGGGGTGATGGGGGTTGGGGTTATAATCAAGGTCCATCAAATTAGGTGTTATGTTATTATAAAATTACTGGTCTGTAATGGAGGAGAGATACACAATATGGATAGGAGCGTTATTATCTTTCTATTTAATGTTGTAAAGGTGATTTTTAGCTAATATCAAATGTGCATGAATATCATACAACCCGTTTAGGCCGATATGGTAATCTTTGATATGAGAGATGTAAAAGAAGTCCGGTTTATGAATAATGCTGATGAAGTTTTTCCAAAAAAGGTGATTTTATGAAAACCGAGATTTTATACAAGGGGCGTAATGTATTAGGACATTATAGTAACTGTAGAAAAGTTTTAAATTAGGGCATTATCCTTGAAATTTTCGATTAAGGATCCAGTTTCAGTTATAGAAAGGGGTATAACAGAGATAACTTTACAGTGGTATACTTCGAAAAATAGTCATTTTTTATTTTGTACATCAGAATTCATTTTGATTTGACCTTTTGGGTATTAGTTTAGAACATTATTTTGTTTAATTTTGTTATTATAATTTTTTTAATAAATAAGATTTAGAAACATTTGACCTAAGATACGAAAAAATAATTTAGAGTGTTTTTGTAATTTTAGTTTCTTTTTACCTAGGATATTTTGTTTTTTTTTTTTTTATTATTTTATTTTTTTTTTTGTTAATGATTTTGTTTTTTATTTTTTTAAATTTTTATTTTCCTTTAGATTTCCATTTGATTTTTATTTACCTTTTTTAATTTAAAATATTAATATCAAATTTGGGAGTCTCCATTTTTTATTTATTTATATTTGGTTTTATATTTTGGACGATAACTTTTTTTTAAAAAATTAATATTAATAGAAAATTCCTATTCAGTTTTTTTCCTTTATTTTGTGCTATTTTACAATTTTTGATTTTTTTATTTTTTTCAGATGCAATTAATTTTTTTACTTTATTTTTATTCAACAGCAATTTATTCTTTTTAGATTATTCACCGGATATTTTTATTTTTTTTTTTTTAATGTTTTTTAATTATTTTTTTATTTTTTAATTTTTTTGATTACATTTTGGAACTTTTTTTTGTAAGAAATTAAGCAATTTTTTAATCATCGATTTTTTAGAATGCATATTACATATTTTTTTTTTATTTTATTTTTATATTTTAAAGTTGGAATCCCCAAACAGCGATTGAATTTATCATTTAAATTAATTTATTGTTTTTTTCGCAGCAGAGGGGATTTTTTATTATTGGGAAAATTTATGGAGCAATCAAGAGTCATTTTTTTAGTTATCCAAATATTTTTTTTTTTTTTTAGAATCTTTTTTTGGGCTATTTTAATAATTTTTTTTATGAAAGTCCAGGATCCCCTATTGTATTATCATTTTAAACAGTTTTAGTAGAAACAAATTTTAATTATGATAAAAACGGGGCGCCCTTTATTTAGGATTTTTTTTTTTTTTTAATAAAAATATTTTTTTTGTTTTTATTTATATTATAATATATGCATGGCGTAGAAAATTCCCGAGGGATTTTTATTTAAAATGGTATTTTTAATAGGTTACCAACGTTTTAATTAGTTATGACATTTATGGCTAGTAAAGTTATTAGTGGAACAAGGAAATTTTTGGGTTGATTTTTTTTTATATTTTTGGGGGGATTTTTAAATATTTTGGATTGGAACACGAACTTGTTTATTTAAATTTTGGTTAGATAGCAATATTTTTTGTTTTTAGTTTTGTTTTATTTTATTTCGTGGGCAAGAAATTCAGAGGGAAAGATCCAAGAAGTACATTGAAAGATACTGGGGTTGGAAAACGAGATTTGATTAGTTTTATGTTTTTTAACCAGTGGCGATTTTATTCAAGGGTAAAAGGTTAATGTAGAACAGATTGATTTGCACGTGACAGGGACTGTGTTGTAAGGCCTTGTGCATTTAGAGTAAATTTTAAAAGGTTATATCTATTGCTACCATTTGGGAGAATTTTTAGATTGTATAAATTTTTTAATTCCCATGTTGTTATTTTTTTTATGCTATTTTATATATTATTAATTTAACCCGATTATATGATTTTTAGTATTTAGTATATATTTGATATATTTATATTATATTATATTTTGTCATAATAACCATTAATATAAAGGATTTTTATTTAAATATATAGCTAATTGATATATATAATTGATATATGCGTGTTTTCTGTTCTATTGGGATCTAATTATTACCAACAAAAAATATCCGGTTCTAGTCGGACATATTAGCAATCATAAGGCTAAAATTCTAATTATTTATTTTTGCACAATAAGGATAATCTTGACCTAGTTAAATACTATATACGTTATTGATAAACTTCTTCTTTCAATCATTCATATTTATGTTTAATATATATAATAAATATATAAAAAATTTATATATATATTTATATATTTTTAAGTAAAGTTATATTTATATATATATATATATATATCTAAATATATATATAAGGGCTGAGGATTGATGATTTTAAAATCTTAAAAAGATTTGAATCAGAAAATTTTATTTAAAATTGGAAGACTTATAATCGAAACAGAGATTTTGGAACCGCATATTTGATGAATTTAATAAAAACTATCATTCAATTATAAACCGTATTGTTTTCTAATAACTTATGACTTTATTAAATGTTAACTCTGTTTGTATAGTAAGGCAAAACATCGTTTTCTCTAAAATGTAATGAGAGAATTTACATTTGAAAAAGTTACAAAAACCAAAACAGTTTTTTAATTATTTATTGAACTAATACTTGCCTGGGAATCGCAGGCGACCTTTGTCTTTGACTGACTGTGTGGTGGGTACACTCTACTCTGAAGGTGGGATAACCTCCCACTCAGTAACAAAGACTGCTGCTGTCCGTTTTCAGATTTGTGCTCCTTTCCTCTTCGAACCTTTACGGGGTCCTGAAGCTGTTCGCCTGTCTATTAATATGCCTTTTGGTTCAGATGATTTGGAAGGTGACAATCCCTCGGTAAACCTCGGGTATGATATGATGCTTCTGACCATTATGGACTGGTGATTGGACTCTCTCGTCTACGATGGTTGTCGCGGTGGTGGTGTTAAGTAGCGAAATATTGAGTACACATGAGGGCTAAGTTCGAGTGCATCAAATGGGCTTTAATACACCCTGTTTGGGCTATGGTCTACATCTTCGATGTTACTTATGTCCTGCGCCATGGGCCCTTGTGCTCTTTGGGTCCCCTCTACACCTCGGTTTCATCGGGATATGAAGAGGGGTTATTCCGATTTATGAGAATGAAGTGTGGAGACCTATTACCTTGCCGAATTCCATATCATAAAACACTTCTAGGCACAATTGCTTCTCGACATTTTTAAGCGACATAATAATATAATACTTTGCTAGAAGCATGGAATCACCGCAGTTTACAAATTTGTTTTATCATTTTAGTCGTTTATAAAGAAGAGAGAGTTTCAAAACCGATTAAATCGACTCCAGTTTAAAGTGATCCGGTGACCAACGCCCCTTCTCTATTATCTATATTATATATATTTATATTTATGATATATTATATTATGATAAAATAGGTATTATATATATATAATATATGTGTTGTGTGTGGTAGTGTGTGTGTGACAGCGCCATCCTTGAGAATCTGCTGTCAGTTAACTCGTGCGGGCCGCTGGCCACCATTCTGGTCACTGAGTCATATTGTTCCCTTCTGTGGGTTTAGTGCCTTTTCACCGCCTATGTATCTACGCGAAGAAGCTATATTCACACGCCATAATTAAAGCCTTACAAAATTAGTTGTGTTTTTTTGCTCTAGTTTGTTTAATATCTTGTGTTTTCATGCCTTCTAAAAGGGCAAAATAATTCAGCGTGAGTGTTGTTTATGGCTGCCCATAATCGAATATACGCCTAGCGCGCAGTACAAGCGATGTGATTCGTGACACCTGGTCATTGTGTAATTAAGCGTGTGCAGGGGCCAAAAGCAGCGGCCTTATCCTAGGTATCAGCCCCCATAACGAAGATGAAAAACGAAAATTAGACACCAGATTGTAGTGCTAAATTGCCCTTGAGGCAACGTGAGTTAATTTAAATTTAGAATTAGTTTTATATAAATTTCAGGAAATTTATAATGCGATGTGTCCTATTTTAATGTTTTAATGAGGATAAATAGATAGATAGAGATAGATGTGGGAAAGTTTAAACGCAGCGAGTAATTTCATTCCTTCCAGAAGATGGCAGACATTAGTGTTGAAAGACTATTTCACTGGAGAATTTTAGATGTAAGATTAACGATCGCGAAGATTGCAAGGCATCCTTAGTGGTGATAATAAGGTCCGGGCTCGAACAGCGAGGTCTGGATAAACACTGCTCCCGCTCCGCTGTGGTTAAACCTATCATTTATGTTACGACGTAAGTGACACCGCGCTGGTGTAATGTAGTTTCCAGTTTTTTTGGTTAAATCCCAGAGAATATTTTATTCTTGTTAATGTAAAAAGTAAAATAAGTGTTATTTCACGAATTATTGATATTATTCTAACTGTTTATCTTTAGTGGTTACTTAGAAGGGAGAATTAGTCCCATATTTAGATTTCTCAGGTGATGATTAGAGCCACTCCTTGGGTTTAGCGTTTTATTTTTTAAGGCAAGTAGTAGAACAGGTGTATTCTCTGTTTTGCTCCTGGTTGGTAGGCATGGAACACACTCCAATTGATGCGGGCTTGAGTGTTCAACCACAAAGTCAACATGAAAGCATTTGTTATGCTAGTTACAGTGGTTGATGGTTCTGTAATGAATGTGTTTTCATGTTTGATTGAGTTTCCCAATCTCATCAGGGGGTCGAGTCATATACGGTACACTGGCTTGGGTGGCCTAGGGCGCATCTCGCGTAGTCGTCCACTTCATACGACATTTTCAGAGTGCTGGAGGAACGAGAAACTTGATGTGGGTCGAGTTTGAGAGGTTTAGGTAGTTAATTCTCATTAATGAGATAATTTTGTTGTACACATGGTATTATGAAGTATTATTAATTTTATGTTCCATTTGATTAGTTATGTGTTATGTGGAACATTGTGTTTGATGTGAGAGCACGGTGGTGCAGTACTATGGAGATGTTATATTTCTTTCTCCTCTCTCCGGCCTCCTGAGGTGAGTCATGGGGCCCCACCAGTTGGTGACGTTGTGCCTCCCGCATGGAAGGCAGTCTAGAGATGCCTCTTGCGGTAGTGTTTTCGGTATGCAACGCTCTATGTTTACCGGTTTGCGATTGCCAGCCTCAATGCACAATCACTATACAAGTACGCAATTGGACTGAGCACACGGCTTATGAGTGTGTGAGATAGTTGATTATATCAGGAGTGTTTTCGCATGATGTTTTCTGGTAATGGTTAAGTGTTATTATCCATGCCTATTGATGTTCTACTTAGGACCTTAGTTTTTATTTATTGTTTTTTCTCAGACAGGATAAAAATATGAACACTGGAAATGGTGTTTGTTTGTTTGTGGTGTTGGTTGTTCGGTTTCCATGTTTCGGTGTGTGAATTTAATGTTGATCTGCTTTATAAGGCATTTGGGTTTTGCTTGGTTGTTAAGTTGACGCTGATTGAGAGGGTTGCCAAGCAACTCAATAATTGCAACCCCCCTGTGTCAAACCGATCTTTGTCCGTCTTTGTCTCTTTATATTTTTTCTCTTGTGCGCTCGGGTCTTGTGGTTGTCGAGCAGGTACATCTCTAGAAGCCTGTCACATTTATAAAAACAACGCATTATACAGATCCTTATATTTACGCGTGGTAAGTGCGAATCGGTCATTATGTATTTTTGTAAACGATGTTTTGCTTGCTATCCAATTACTCGGCTTTATGCAAGCGTGTTGGCAAGTTGGCGAGTTGTTCGGGATTTCATCCAAGTTATGTTTGAGTGATTGGAGTCTCATATTGACCGCTTAGGTGCATTGCGTTGATCATCTCAACTCATTCCCACGGAGTGCATCTGATTTGTAAATGACTTCTGGATTTGATCCGTGGGACCTATAACGGCTGTGGGGGGGGTATACAGTCCAACCCAGGTTTGGAGTGGATTGCTTGCCCGTAGTTGGTCGACTTGTACAGTTCTGCGGTAATGGCTGGGTAGTGGGTGTAGAATCGACAAGAAGCAGTGTTGCTGGTTCTTGGCTGATCGCACGGGTGCTAGTCGGTCAAATGTGTCAGAGAGGTGAGAAATTGTTTTTCATTCGCGGCTTTAATGTAAAGGGCGACAACCAAAGGCGTTCAGGGTGATCCTCAAAACTAGTTGGCTCATTGGACGTCAAAAGTGTCACACCTGCATTGTGTTGACGTTTCCCGGTCTGATTGGACCCAGAATGGAGTAGTGCTCATTTCGTTCATTCTTATGGTGTATCTTCCAGATGCAGTTAATTAGCAAACGAGTGTCCGAAGTTAGTGCAGTCTTCAGCGTTCATTTTGTACTAAAGACTACCTGATTGGCCATATAATACGTGCACCCCCCCAGGGATGGTGCAATTCCCCCTCACCAGATATTCCTTCCGTTTAGCAATGCCCCCCCTGAGGTGTATTTGAAAGGTTGTTGCGTAAGTAGAGAATGTGCTGGTTTAAAAGGTACGTTCCTTCTTGGCCCCGCTCCTGAGGTTTCGCCCCCCGTGGTGGGGTGCGAGTCTGGAGAGTGGGGGGGGGGGAAGGGGTTGGGGGGTGGGGTGGGGGGGGGGGTGGGGGGGGGGTAAGGGGGGGGGGGGGGGAAATGCTGGGGGGGGGGGGGGGTGGGGTTATTTGGGGGTATGGGGCGGACTTTGGTGAAGGTCTGAATGGGGGCGGGGGGTAGTATCTGGCTGGTGGGGGGATTATCTTTGGGTCACAACAACCAACCAAAAATAATGTTTGGGGGGACGGGGGGTATCAAATATCGCTTATATACTGTTATTTATTATGGGGAATCGGGGGGGGGTATGATGGGGGGGGTGCTGGGGGGGGGGGGGGGGGGTGTGGGGGGAGATAGCGGAAGAGCTGGGTGATTAGGGGTGGTGGCTGGGGTGGGTACATGGGGGGATGGAGGTGTCCTACACGGGGGGGGGGGGGGGGGGGGGGGGGGGTAGAGGAAGGGGGGCGGGTAATATGCAAGGGTAGTCGCGGATGGGGGGCGTTTGTATGGGGCGGTGGGGGGGTGGGGGGGTCTGGTGGGGTGGGGCTGGATGTGAGTTAATGGGTGTGCGGGGGTGTAAGTTTTTATCGAAGGGATGGGGGGGGGGGGGGAGGTTTGGGGGAAGGGGTTGGTCTTGGACTGTAAAAAAAACAAAAAACAAAAAAAACAAAAACGGGTTGGGTGGAGGCGGTGGGTGGGGTGTTGGTGGGTGATGGGGGGGGGTGTGCGGTGGTGGGGGGGATGTGGGTGCTGGTGGGGTGGTGGAGTGGGGGGGAATTGGCTTTTTTCCATGTTTTTGGTGGTGTGTGGTCGGGGTGTATTAGTTTGAAGTGTGGTATGGGATGTGTTGGTTACGGGTTTCGTGTTGGTTTCGTATGTGTGTGTTTGAGTATTTGTCTCACACAAACACACCACCAACAAAAAAAACAAATCTAGGGTTTTGATTCTGTGTGTGCGATTGTAAAGTGAAGTCGGGGGGGTAGGTGCGGCGTGGGGGGGGTGAAGGGTTTAGGGGGGGAGGGGGATATGTAAATATTGATTTAGAGGTGGGTGGGGGGGGGGGGGGGGGGGGGTGGGGAGGGGAGGGGGGGGGGGGTGGGGTGGGGGGGGGGGGGGGGGGAGGGGAGGGGGGGGGAGGGGGGGGGGCGGGGGGGGGGGGGGGGGGCGGGGGGGGTTGGGGGGGTGTTCTGATTAGCGGGGCTATACAGGCTGGGGGGGGGGGGGATGGGGGGGGGGGGGTTTTAAAAATAATATGGGGGGGGGGGGGGGTGGGGAGGATAATGCTGTAGGTGATAAAATAGGTGGGGGGGGGGGGGCGGGGAGGGGGGGGGAGGGGGTGGGGGGGGGGGCGAGGAGAGGGGGGGGAGGGGGGGGGGGGGGGGCGTGGAGGGGGGGGGGGAGGTTGGAGGTCTTTGCACGGGTGGGGGGTAGAGAGGGGGGGGTAGGGGATGCGGGGGGGTAGTTATTAAGAAAGGGTGGGGGGGGGGGGGAGGGGGGGGGGGAGGGGATAGATTATTGGGGGGTGGGGGGGGTAATGGGGGGGGGGAAATAATTAAAATCTGGGGGGGGGGGTTCTTGGGGGGGGGCGTGGCACGGGGGGGAGGGGGGGTGGTTTGCTAGGGGGGGTTAGGGGGCCGGGATGGGTGGGCGGGGGGGGGTGGTGGTAGGAGGGGTGGGGGGTTATTGGGGGTATAGGATAACATAAGGATGGGGGGGGGGGGGGGGGGAGGGGGGCTTTGGGGGGGGGGGCAGAGCGAAGGGGGGGGGGGCGGGGGATGGCGCAGTTAGCCTTGGCGGGGGGGGTGGGGGTGGGTGTGTGGGTTTTGGGCGATGAAAGGGGGGGTTTCATTTAGGTGTGGGTGGACGGTGTGGCTGGGGGGAGCGTGGGGGTGGCGGTGGTTGCGGGGGTGGGTGGGGCGGTGGGGGGTGGGTGGGGGGTCGTGAGGGGGGGGGGGGGTGTGGGGTTGGGGTGTCGGTTGGGGGGTGTGGGGGGGGGGGTGGGGGTTGTTTTTGTGGGGGGGGGTGGTTGGGGGCGTGGTGGGTGGAGTTTGTTTAAATCGGGGGGTTTTAGGGGGATTTTTTTAGCGGGGGGGTGGGTGGCAGGGTGTTTGGGGGGTGGGGGGGGGGATGGGGGTCTTTCAGGGGTTTGGTGGTGGTTAGTTATGTAGTGGGA
Organism: Oreohelix idahoensis; assembly: GCA_024509875.1. Taxonomy (NCBI): domain Eukaryota; kingdom Metazoa; phylum Mollusca; class Gastropoda; order Stylommatophora; family Oreohelicidae; genus Oreohelix; species Oreohelix idahoensis. The sequence goes on along the minus strand of JAMPIV010006385.1, from coordinate 81,490 downwards.
CTATTTTTGGGGTGACGTGTGGGATTTTTTATTTGTGTGTTGTGTTTGGGGGGGGTTTGGTTGTTGGGGGGGGGTTTGGGGTTTTTGGTGAGGGTGGGGGTGGGTTTGTGGGTGGGCGTTAGGAGGGGCTTTTGGCGGGGGTTATTGCATAGGTGTGGGGGGTGGAGGGGGAATGGTTTGTGTTTTTTTGATTGGGTTTTCACCGGGAGGGTTTGGGGGCCTCCATCCCTGAAGATGGATGGGGGAGGTAAAATGTGGGGTGCGGGGGGGGGTGGAGGTAGGGGCTTTTTTGATTTATTATAATTCCAAGGTGGGGGCGTCAACCTTTATGGGTGTAAAATTAGCTGTAGAAAGCGTTTAAGGAGTGGGATGGTATTGGGAATGGTTCAGTTTAGAAAACAATCAGGGAGGGATTTCACGTAAATTGAATAGATAATTGGGGTGATGATATTATGGGTGGATGAAATGTATGGGGGGGGGTCACACGAAGGCTTGGAAGGGGTTGGTGGGGTACTGTCCCTTTTAAAGGGGGTTTTAGCGTTCTGGCATAATTGGGCTTATGTTGGGGGGAAATATGTTATGGAGGATACAATAAACACTAATAAGATGTATTGCAAATTTATATTGGGGGATTAGAATCCCCCTATCATATAGGTTCATGGGCTACTGAAGGGTATAGGGGGGGGTAGTTGGGGTCTAGTACCATGAAGTTTCATTTAAATGGGGGGGGGGTTAGGTGGGGGATGGATGTGTTCGGGGATGATGACGGGATATAGGGAAGTCTGTGGGGGGGGGGTTTCAAGGGGGGGGGGACTCTAGGGGGATTTATTATGGGGTTAACTTCCTTTACATGGGATGGGGACAATGATCCGGAATTTATGGGAGATGGGGGCCTGATAGATCTATGGTCCTAAGGTTACTTATCCAGGGGTGAAACAACCTTCTCTGGGGTTCCATGGGTGGGGGGGGGGGGGGGGGGGGGGGGGGGGGGGGGGGGGGGGGGGGGGGGGGGGGGGGGGGGGGGGGGGGGGGGGGGGGGGGGGGGGTGGGGGTTTGGGGGGGGGGGGGGGGGGGGGGGGGGGGGGGGGGGGGGGGGGGGGGGGGGGGGGGGGGGGGGGGGGGGGGGGGGGGGGGGGGGGGAGGGGGGGGGGGGTGGGGGGGTGGGGGTTTTGGGTTGTGGGGGGGGGGGGGGGGGGGTTTGGGGGGGGGGGGGGGGGGGGGGGGGGGGGTGGGGGGGGGGGGGGGGGGGGGGGGGGGGGGGCTGGGGGGTTTGGGGGGGGGGGGGTGGTGGCTGGGGGGGTGGGGGGGGGGTGGGGGGGGGGGGGGGGGGGGGGGGGGGTGGGGTGTGGGGGGGGTGGGTGGGTGGATGGGGGGGGGGGGGGGGGGGGATGGGTGGGGGGGGGGAGTGGGGGGTGGTGGGGTCGGGGGGGGGGGGGGGGGGGGGGGGGGGGGGGGGGGGGGGGGGGGGGGTGGGGGGGGGGTGGGGGGGGGGGGGGGGGGGGGGGGTGGGGTGGGGGGTGGGGGGGGGGGGGGGGGTGGGGGTGGGGGGTTGGGGGGGGGGGGTGTGGGGGTGGGGTGTGGGGGGGTGGGGGGGGGGGGTTTTTTTTTTTTGGGGGGGGGGGGGGGGGTGGGGGTTGTGTTGGGGGGGGGGTTTTTGGGTTTTGTTTTTTTGGGTTGGGGGTTTTTAGGGGGGGTGGGGGGGGGGGGGGGGTTTTGGGGGGGGGGTGGTGTGGGGGGGGGGGGGGGGGGGGGGGGGGGGTTTTTGTTTTTTGGTTGGTTTTTGTGGGGTTGGGGGGGTTTTTTGTTTTTTGTTTTTTTGGGGGGGTTTTTTGTGGGGGTTTTCGTTTGTGGGTGTGATTTTGGGGTTTGGGGGGGTGGGGTTTTGTGGGTAGTGGTGTGGGTATGTTGGGGGGGTGTGTGGGGGGTTGGTATTAATGGGTTTAGTGGGGGTGGTTTTAGTGTTAATAATGGGTTTTTGGGGGGGGGGGTATGGTTTTTGGGGGGTGTTATGGGGGGGGGGTTAAATGGGGGGGGGGGGTGGGGGGGATGGGGGGGGGGGGTGGGGTTGTGGGGTGGTTGGGTGTTTATTTGGTTTTAAGGGTGGGTTTTTTTAATGGGGGTTGGATGTGGGGTAATGGGGGGTGGTTGGGTTTTTGTAGTAGGGGTTTGGTTTGGAGGGGGGTTTGGGAGAGTGGGTGGGGGGGGTTTGGTGTTTATTGGGGAAAGGGTGGATGTTTTGGTTGGGGGTGGTTGAAGTCGGTTGGGGAAGGTTAATTAGGGGTTGGTGATTTTGTGATATGGGTTGGGGCCAAGTTAAGATGGGGGTAATGGGGGGGGTTTAGTATGGTTTGTTAAGTTAATAAGTTTGGTTAAGGGGGGTAGGTGGGGGTTTGGGGAAATTTGGGGGTTGGTTATGTATATAAGGGGATAATTATGTTTTTTGGTCAGTATAAACATTATGTAATTGTATGGGGTATATGGTTTGTTGGGGGGGGGGGGGGTGGGGTTGAGGGGGGGGGTATAGTTGGGGTGTTTTAGGTTGATATTGGGGTTTGTTAGGAAGGGGGGGGGTATTTACCTGGGGGGTTGGGGGGGTGAAAAAGGGGGGGAGTATATGGTGGAATTTGGGGGGAGGGGTTGGGTTTTGGTGTAATGGGGGGGGGGGTTGGGAATTGTGAAGGGGGGATGGGTTACAGTTGGTTATGAGGGGTTTGGGGGGGGATGGTTTTGTGGATAGGATATTATTTTATTTTTTTTTTTAAGGGGGGGGTGGGTGTTGGGTTGGGTTTGTGGTGGGTGTTTGTGGGGGGTAAGTGGGGGAGGGATGTGTATTTTGGGTTAATTGGTTTTGTGTGTGAATAGTTGAGTTGGAATTTTTAAATTTGTGGGGGGGGGGGAAGAATATTTGAAATTTGTATTGTTGTGAGGGTTGTGGGGGGAGTGAGTGAAGGGGGTTTTTTATAATTTTTTTAATAGGGGGTGGTGGGGGGGGTATTTAGTTAGTTGGTAATGTGGGTTTGGAAGGTTTGTTGGGGGGGGGTTAAGATGGATTTATTTTTATAGTGGGGGGGGGGGAGTGGTTAGGGGGGGGGGATTTTTATTTTATATTATAGTTTAGGGGGGTAACCGGGGTGGGGGGCGGGGTGGGTGGGTAGGGGTATGGGGGGGGTTAACTGGTGGAATTTGGGGGGGTGGGGTTTTATAATTATGTGTGGGGGGGGGGGGAGGGTGGGGGGGGGGGGGGGGGAATGGGGTGGGGTTTTACAATTAATTGTTTTGATGGGTCCCCCATTTGTTTAATGGGTTGTTTGGGGTTGGGGGGGGTTAGTGGGGGGAAAGGTTATAATTAGTTTATGTGGGGGGGGTGGTGATTTTTGGTGGTTAAAGTTATTTTTTATTTGGGGGGGACTGGGACATTCTGGATTCTTGGGTTTTTATAATGGTGGTTTATTTTTGGGGGGGGGTTGTTTTTATGGGTTTTTTTAGGTTAGGGTTTTTATGTTGGGGGGTGGGGAAGGTGGGGGGGGGTATTTTAGTTTGGTGGGGGGAAAGGTTGATATTGTTTTTTTTGGTTTTATGTGTATTTTGGATTATGTTAAATGGAGGGTTTTTTTATTATGTAATTTGGGTGGTGGGTGAGATGATAATGGGTTAATTGGGGGGTTGAGGTTGTGGGTGGTGGGGTTGGTATGTGGGGGTGGGGTTGTTTGGTGTGTTTTTGGGGGGTTAGGGTCTAATGAGGTATCATCAGCAATCATGGTATGCATAGCCTATGTAACAATTTGACAAATATAGCAAGGGGACGGTTTAGACAAGGCAGATTCATGTACTGATTGTGTTCCCTCACAGATGTCAAATTTCTTCATAGTGATTCGCAATCCAGTTAGCTGAGCTAAAGAATCTCTCCGTCATCATCTACCTTTTGTGTGCTTAGTCAGAAGACACTCACCAGCATGTTTATTTGAGATCAGTTCACTTATCTTTAATCTGTGGAGCCTGTAGTGCTCAGACTCCAAGAAATCAGGCACGTTGATGCTTTGCCTTGCATAACTTTTAAATATTCATGTCCTACAACAAAATTTCCTTAGTAACAATTAATAAGGGTTGCCACAATGACGATAAATATAAGTTCATTGTGTAAAATGAACTAGTAGCAAGTTAATGGAGTGCCTTGGGACCCATGCTGCATTCAAAATCCGTGATCAGATGCTATGTACAATTACAAAGAGTGACATGTAGTCATGCTGGGAAACAACATCTCGTGAAAGATCAACTCTATGACGAGAACTTTCGGAAGACAGGCGCTATGATGAATAGAAATTCGCTCCTGCCTATAAGGACCAAAATAAATTACACGGATAGAAGTTAATGAAAAAGATCCTCTTAGTTTAAATTTACCTTTGCCCATTTCAGGAAATGTACACAACTGAAATTGGGACCTATTAACGCCGATCATCCAATCTGCATGCATGACATGTGAGGCTGGGAAAACACTAAGACGTCTGACGACTTTCGGTTAGGTTATTATATCTCGAATAAATCACGACGAAATAATCCATTAAGAATCGACTTCAAGCCATACCTGACAGAACAAAAAATAGCGGAAAGATCCCCTCTATTGTACATGGGCTTATCGGTCATCTATCTAGAGGTATTCAAAATCGCTCAATCTGGTTGGTGGAAAAATCGAGTACTCACTCATCGAAGCAAAGATAAGTTCTAATGCGCAGTCCAGGCAGCGCAAAATTGAATATAAACAGGCTCAGATTTCGCCATTAAGACACTCCTAGGACACTTTTTACTACGAACCTAGCGTGAATGATTACCTTAAAAGGATTGAAGAAAAGTTGCCCATACCGTTTTCTGAGCGCCGAAATCTGAAATAACGGCCCTCCTAGCTAGCTATTAACTACTTTATCTGCATTCAATCCAACGCGAGTGTGGACAACCTACGCGTAGATGAGCTACAAATGCTTACGAGGAACTAAAGTGCGACTTTAATTTTCAAGCAGTTGTCTGTTTTGCCAAATTGCGTTATAAAATAGCCATATATGTAATAAAACGATGTTGCGAGAATTTCTGAATATAACGCAACATATCTACACCACCTCCTCAACCAGATAATAAAAATGAATTATGTAAATGTGGAAACATATTTTTTTTTTTAAATATCAAAGAGCATGCGATAAAAGCGGCATCAAAAACGCACGAATTATGCGCGATATAAATAATTAAAATTGCCTAACATGAGGCTAAAATATAGATAATCGATCTAGTGTCTGGTGAGGATATACCTCAACAGAAAAAATAAATATGTCTCTCAAAAAAATAATTCACATCGGGGGTAGGTGTCACCACCAACACACATCACGTTAGCATGTAAAAAAAATGGATGTACAAATCTGATAGGAAAAATTTAAATAGTACATTATTTGACATGTAATGACATAAGTACATAGTAAAGTTAAACTACATGACGATCCAGGACATATGCTCTGGTATTCCGAGGGTAAGTACACAATCTAGAACTCGTCATGCTTGATACTAGTAAGGTAAGTCCTCAGCTCAACAATGACATTCTGAGAAAGTACAAGCAATATAATGCTAATTAATAACTAATATGCTTCATAAGGTACAATACATTATTAATAATTGTGGCTGTTTAGTAAACTAACGGCCCTTATATTAACTACTCAGTCCTCCTCTATCATCTTAAAAAAACGAACAGAAGAAGATGACAACAAAGCACGATAGTGTGTACATATAAAGTAAGTACAGATGTGCTAATCTATTGTAGAAATATAGGTGTGTTATGACTCTGTAATATCTGGAAATATAGGACAGAAGTATTAGTTGGAGTCATGTGGGCATCTAGACAAAATGTCAGCCATCACATTATCCGCACCACGGATAGCTCGTACCGTGAAGTGAAAAGGTTGAAGAGCTATAGCATATCGAGTGGATCTCGAACTCTTCAAATTCTTAGTCTGAATAGCTGTAAGAGCTTTCTGATCAGTCTCTAGAATGAAATGTGCGCCCAGGAGGAATCTTTATAGCTTTAGAATTGACCAAACCATCGCTAACAACTCACGGTCTAAAACCGAGTAGTTCCTCTCTGCCGCATTTAGTTTTCTAGAAATGTACATAACAGGATGCAGAGTATTTGCATATTCTGCATCAGTGCTGCTCCAATCCCAGTGGATGAAGCATCACTCCGAAGAACAAAAGTCCTATCAAGAGTAGGTAATCTTAAGATGGGAGGAGAAGAAAATATATTCTTGATTTGGTCTAGTGAAGATTGGCATTCTTCAGACCAACGGACCAGATTAGGCGAACCTTTCTTCAACAATGTTGAGAGAGGTGCCATGATCGAAGATAAATTTGGAATAAATCTCCCATAAAATTGAATTAAACCTAAGAGACTCCTAACTTGTTTCTTCGTTTTAGGAACAGAGATGTGCAGTATTTTGGAAGTATTGTGGTCTTCTGTCTTCAAGAGACCATGACCAACACGATGACCCAGGAAAGAGATTTCACCAAAACCAACAAAAGCTTTAGAAGGTTTTGCTGTCAAATTATTCTCACGTAGAGTGGACAGTAAGTCATATAACCCTAAATAGTGATCTTCCCAGGTATCACTGAAGAGACAGATGTCATCTAAGTATGCGATGACACCCGAACGATGTGACAGAATTCGACGCATCATGCGAACGAAAGTGGCAGGGGCGTTCATGAGACCAAAAGGCATAACATTCCATTGAAATAGACCCCTAGGTGTAGAAAAAGCAGTAAGAGGTTTGGCCTGCTCTGCTAAAGGCACTTGCCAATAACCTTTAGACAAGTCAAGTTTAGTGAAGAATCTAGAATTAGAAAGTCTAATCAGTAGATCTTCTAACAAAGGCATCGGTTCAGCGTCGAACTTTGTGACCTGATTCAATTTGCGATAATCAACGCAAATTCGTATGTTCTTATCCTTCTTCCGGACAATAACCATGGAAGAAGAATATGGTGAAGTCGATGGTTCAATTATATTTAATTGAATCATTTCATCATTTCATCCAATTCCTTTTCCACTTGCGACTGAAAGTGTATAGGAATAGGATACGGCCTAACCCTAATTGGATTATTGTCGGTAAGAATTATGTCATGTTCTATGACATCTGTGTGTCCAGGAATGTCAGTGAGAACATCCTGAAATGTTTGTAACATCGACAAGTCTCGTCGATGTTCGTCACCAGAAAGATTAGGAGAAACAGAAACGTTTTTTTCCAAGATTCCGTGGAATGTAATGGAACCACTGGAAGGGGAAGGTTGACATCAGAGAAGGTAGCTTCCTCATCCTGAATGACAGACAGGGATGAATAATGACCGTGAGGTGCAGGAGCATCATCCGTTGCCTGGAAAATAGGCAGCAAATAGTCCGGACGTTCGTGAAATTCCGAAAGCATGTTTATGTGGAAAGTTTTATGCTTTCCATCAATATCGACCACATAGTCAACATCGGAAATCCGAGAGAGACTATTGCATACGGACCTTTCCATGCAATAAGAAGTCTATTTTCCCTACTGGGGAGTAGGACGAATGCTTTGTCACCTGGACAAAGTTGTCGTAGACATCTATTCTTGTTAGCAAACTGCCTTGCCTTCTCTTTAGCAATTTCTGATGAAGCAGTTGCTAGCTTACATGCCTCAATGATCTTTTGTCTAAGAGCAATGACATACTCATATGAGGATTGAGTTTCATCGCTAATATCATCGGCAGTGATGAGATCGTGTAATAAAGACATAGGGCCGCGTGGACGCGCGCCAAAGACAAGTTCGAAGGGAGAAAATCCTGTGTGTTCATTAGGGACTTCTCTATAGGCAAAGAGAGCCGCGGGTAAACCCCTGTCCCAATCTTGAGGATGATCTTCAGTTATCTTACCAAGCAAAGTCTTGAGCGTTCTATTCAGACGCTCAACTAACCCATTAGACATAGGATGGTAGATACTACTGAGAGATCGTTCAATATGTAAGGTAGACATTACCTGTGACATAGTGTCAGATATGAGTTGAGTGCCATGGTCTGACAATATTTCTCTGGGGAACCCCAAGCGAGAAAATATCAACCAAAGAGCATCTGCGATATCTGTAGTAGTAGATATGCTCTTAAGAGGAATAGCCTCTGGCCAACGTGTGCACATATCGACACATGTAAGGATAAACTGATGTCCTCTGGCCGACTTGACCTTAAAAGGGCCAATAATATCTATGGCCATTTTCTGAAACGGCCGAATAGGAATGTCAGCAGCCTGGATAGGCGCAGCATGTCGTGGTCCTCTAGATTTGACCTCCTGACATACCTTGCATGATCGGCAGTAAATACGAATGTCCTTATTGACAAAAGGCCAAAAGAAAGCCGCAAGGACTCTCGACTTCGTACGGGCAAAACCCATATGTCCAGCACATTGCGAGTCATGAGCATGTTGTAATATTTGGACTCTCATGCTCTTGGGAACAAGAATTTGCGAATGTGCCGACGTAGTCGAATCTTGTACCATACGTACAAGTACGCCGTTTCTCATTGCAATCCAAGATTTTATATTTGTATCCTGATTCGGATCACCTTTCTTCGCAAGAACGAAGAATTTTTTTTAAAGAAGGATCTTCTTCTTGCAATTTTATGAAAGAGTCACGAGTGATTACTAAGTGACTATCTTGGCTATCAACTTCATTATCACTATTCAGTGAAGTTTCGGGTGTTTGTAGAGCTTGTGCTCTTGTAACTACTGCATTTGTAGCTTGCATGTTATTATCTTCCCAAGCAGCAATCTGCTGTGGGGTACACTCCCTAACTCCGTGAATACGACCAATAATAAGGTCCGCAATAGGATTAGGTAAGAGACAAGCATGCACATCTCCAGTAAAGAAAGGAGTGGCAATGCGAATTACAGCAGTAGGATATTTTTCTAGAGTGCCGCCAAATGTGACACATTTAATAACCCTTCCTGTAGCACAAGATGGATCTACAAGCGATTGTCTAACACCAATAGTGGTGCATCCGGAATCGAAAAGTAGTGAGACCGGAGTATCATTAACAAGACCCTTATGTAGAATTAAAGAACCCCCCCGTCATGCGCAACAGCAGCAGGAAGAGCGGGAAGTGGGTGACCACAACTCAAAGTAGTTATGGTACCCGGTTCGAATAAAGTACTGCATTGGGGGCATTTGTTTGCTCTCTCTCAAAGTCAAAAGCAGAACTAGTGACAGCGTCAAAGTTTTTACTATCAACAACATGATGATTACAGGCTCCCTCAGTTTTCCTGTTGTACAGCATTAGCCTGCTGATATCTCTTTTTTTTGTGTTGAGAGATCTACCCCGACTATTATTACCTCTGAAGTTATCAGAGTTATTATTATCTCTGCAGTTATTATTGTCTCTATTGTAATTGTTATCCTGGTTCGAATTCCAGTTTCCACGATTACTATCATGTTCACATTGATGCGAACATCTATTTGTTTGGTTTTGAGGTCTTCGGCAGGAATAACCTCTATTACCATATCCTCTTTTGAAATGCTTATAATTATTAGGGTGATAGTAACGAGTACTATCAGGTTGTCTCCAATTCTTCGAAGAAGAATCACCATGAAATTGATTTCCATGATTTTGACAGAAATTACCGCTACTCTTTCTATCAAAATTTTGTTGGAATCTACGAGCAAAGTTTTGACCATACGGAGCTGCCGAAGCAACTGGTAAACCTTCTTTCACCTTAGAGTTACCCATGGTTATGTGTGGGTGCGCAGTTACGTATTGGCAACAGAAATCTTCCATTTCTTTTATTGTTTTAGGTTTACGTTCATGAAGGAAAGCAAGGAAAGACTCATTGACAGACGACATGACTTTGTATCTCTAAGTATTAAGTCCATAAGTCCTTCATAAGTTTTTTCCGTCTTAGATAGTTCAACCCATCGTGAGAAAGTAATGCGTATTCTTGCAATAAAACTCGGAGAATTCAACTCCATTTTCAGGTAACATGTTTTTAAATTGTAGACGATATACTTAGAGCTTTACCTGTCAGTATCCCTGATAACTGATAAACATATTTTGCTTTGTCTATGTTATGAGCTGTACATGCTTGATCAAATCTGTCCAGATAGAACATTATGTCATCACTGGAAGGACTAAATGTTGGTAACTTAATCTTAAAAGTATCATTATTAGCCTTACCGGAAGATGATCCCTTGTTGGAATCATTACCATTACGCATGTTCATCAATTTCAATTTTTCCAACGCTAAGAAGAAAATTGAAAAAACCCCTTGGTTTATATTTCACCTTACGCTCGGGGTCATCATACTCTACTCTAAACTGCAATGGTTACTCATGTGTCATCAAAAGGTTGGGTACCAATTTTTTTTTTTTTCCAAGTACTCCACTAAATAAAGGCATTCAAGACCCTTTTTAAACTTTTTTCATGCTTCCCATGTATTGTTAGAGACTTTTTATCCTGGTCCCCCCCCCCATCCAGAACCTCGCCTTCTTTAAGTCAAAGTAATACTCTTTAGGCCGAGCTTATTACATCCTCATAACCAACACGAAGTGGGCTCTATTTTTTTGAAAGTCTTTTTTTCTGATCAGCTTCTTTCCCCCTCCAAGTCCTTTATTTAGAATTCTTCAGCTGGGACTTCGATGCTTCCTTTTTTTTTTGCCTTTTTTTTTGTTTTCCAATTCCCATTTGATTTTGGAAAAAATACATTCTGTTCCATTTGTTGTTTCATCCAAACCCCCTGCCCATTCTGAAATTTCACTTTGTTATTCCAGCTTCCATTTGCTTTTTATTTAAATCCATATCGAGCAGTTTTTTTGCAAATTGCTTTTATAACTTAAATCCAACCCAGTCCCCCCTGGACCTCATCCTTTTCGTAATTCTTTATTTTCCTTTTGCCCAAGCCAAATTTAAACACCTGCTTCAATAAATTTGGCATCCAAAAGATGGTGAGACCAATTGAAAATGTGAAAGTTTTAACTAAAGTAATGTATTCCAAAAAACCATGAAATTAATGTAACCTAATTTTTTTTAAAAATTTCAACACCTAACGTGGTAACAAGACAACGTCCTTTTAATTAAGGCACTTGTATTATTCCCCACTATCACCGTTATAATTATTCCCAGTCACCTTCCCCCAGTTGGGGGAAACCAAAAGTACTTCCAATCCAATCTAAAGGATAACTTGTATATTGAAAAAATAAAGATGTTCCCAAACAATCAATTCCCCCCTTGATCGAAAAAGGTGCACTTTCCTCCCCCAGTCAATAGTTGACCCAAAACGTGATCACTATTTTTTTTCCATCATGTCCTATTGTTATCATCAGTATTAGTATTAAAAAAAAGTAAAAGTAAACCATTGCAAAATAGCAAATATAAGCCCCATTAAACTAATTTTACTAAACTTAATACTAAATAACAGTAGACCAATAAACAATGACCTAAATTGTAAACACATGGCAGAGATGTAAAAAAAACATTGCCCAATTGTATGAGACCAAACCCCCCACTGACCCCCCACCCCCAGTCTTTTAACCCCCTCATCACCGTCAATTGTTGAAAAACAAATAAACCCCCTGTAACAACTTCCGTCCCACCCCACCCCCACACGTCCTGCCCAACTCATCCCAAAACAAATAAAAACAAAAAACCCCGTCAGCACGCAGCTCAAAATCAACCAAAAAAAAATACCCATCCCCGCTGCAGAAAAATTAAATGAAATAAACACCAAGAAAAAATGGTGAACGATAATACATCCCCTGCGAATTAGAAAATTTTCAAAAAACAAATTACTAGTGACACCACTCACAGTGTTTTTTTAAAAAACAAAAATGGATTGTTGTTATTGAAGAAAACTAAACGCGGAGGGGGGGGGGGGGGGCAAGAAGTTATGGACGGGTGTAAAACAAATACAAAAAAACCCCAAAATGCAAAACAAAAACTGCCCAGGACACTGGCGAAAAAAATAAACATCCACCCTTACCGAAAAAAACAATACGATTTAATTACAATAGTTCCAATCACAAGCCACAACATAGCAAAATAAGCCAACGGAAAAGTCGCCCTAAGCACAATTTCCCAGTAAAAAACGAAAAAAATTGTGCTCACCCTGACAGAAAGAACGCCCCGGACACAAAGAGACCCGACAACCACTTTCTATGGACCCGTGGCCCCATGGATCCTAAGGGGAGAACACCACCCCTACGCCGAAGAAACCACCCCAGCTGAAATTAAATAAACATATAAAATAATTACATATAATAAAACAAATATAAACACTTAGGAATGAGGGAATGTTATGATACACAAAGAAGAGTAATGATACTCAGAAAGACTATCAAGTTATATAAGGGACCCCAGCAAGTTTGTTTTTTTTACATACAAACCAGGTCCACTTAACACTAAGATTAGACTCCCTTTTCCAGATCGTACCCCAAAAACCCAGCAAATTAAGAAAAAAAAACCGGATTGTCCCAGATCCCAACGTCCCCCCCCCCCCCCTAAAAGAGCGAAGCCCAACCCGATTGATGAAGGCAACATCCTGAACGGGGCTATGTTTTCCACCTGCCTAACGACGGATGATGTTTACCCTATGGAGGCTTTTCCATGTTTACAATACTGTGAGTAAATGTTGAGGTATGTTTTACGTTCGGCCACTTGAACCCCCCCCATTCTTAATGGTGCCTAAATAGGTAAGTTAAAATGGAAAAATTCCTGTACTTCGGGGGGGGAGTTATGTAAGCCTATCCTTCCAGTGCAAAACCACACCCCCTAATAACAATTTCATAGAACCTGTGCACAACTATGGTGGGGTTGACCTATCTCCCGATTCCCTACAAAAAAACGACAAGCAACTTGGGAACCCTTTATGGACGATCAGACAAAACTATGGTACTTGAGGCTGTGACCTGCCCGTAACCAAAAGAAAAATAACGCGAGGGGGGGAACAGTCCTGAGGTTAAATCCACCCGGCCATATGACATTCGCTGCAACAAATATACAACGCCTGTGGGGGTAACTGTACAAATTTCTTCGTGTTATTTCCGTCCCCCAAAAAATTGCAAGAATTTTTTTTTGTGACATAGTTAATACCGGGCCAAGCGGGCCCCCCGAGGTAAAACTATTGAAAAACTTATTGTGAAAAAGTGTTTTTTTTTTTATGGTTGAAAAACAGTATCCTTGAAGAATGTTTGAATTGTGAAAATTTGTACTTTGAAAAGGTAAAAATGCCTGGTTAGTTTGATTGACTTGAAGTGGGTAAAAGGGGACCCCGGTGGGTTTTTGCCTGGTAACCAGAGATACAAAACCCAAGCTTTAAATGGCCAACCAATGATGACGACCCAACTTATAATTAATGATTGGAGTAATTTTGGGGCCCCACCCCGCCCAAATGAAACCGTCTGGGTTTGGGAGGCCCCACCAAATGAAGGGTTGGAGTGATGGGGATGCCCGTGGGGGGCCACCTTCTGGTTTTTGTGGAAAGTGGTGGTAGATGATGGAAGGTATCCGCAAGTAGGTACATGTGTCGTGTGCAGATGTTTTCAGTCACAAACCAATGGATTCTCCAATACAAAAATAACAGGGCGACTAAAATCCATACAAAGGAACGTCCATTTTAACCTCACGAACCCTGGTTAAATAAAGTCCCCAAATGATTCCTTGAAACAGCTAATTGAACCCGTTTAATTTTTCTTGTTAAAACAAAAATTTTATTTGTGTGTAAAAACGCCCCACCACAGTGAACCAGCAACTGGGGTAAATACGCCCGAAATATGTATGTAACATCAGACAGTACAATTATTTCCCACAAGCAACATGTTCCAAGAAATTACAGCAAGTAGAAACGGTAAGAGGACAGGGGAAAATTCTCCATCCCTTTCTATCTTAGCCAGAAGATAACCAGATGTATGAGATCAGTTCACTCTCCTTAATCTGACTTCAGCAAGACAGGCACGTCTGCCGAAGTATAAATAATGTCCTCAAAAATATCCTCTAGATAACAAAGGTTTTCCAAACCTAGTTCATGTAACAAAGTAGCAAGTAATGGTCCTTGGGACATGCATCAACCGATGCAGTACAATACAGCGACATGTGAGCTGGGAAAACATCTCGTGACGACGCCTTTCGAAGACAGGCTATGAATCAAAAATCGCTCACGACCAAAAATCGATAGAGTTAATGAAAAGTTAATTTACCTTGCCTTCAGGAAATACACAGAAATATTACGCCTCCCGGCATGTGGGAATACACTAGAGGTATTATCTCGAATAAACGAAATATCCATTAAGAGGACTTCACATTCCTGACAGAACAAAAAAATAGCGGAGATCCCCTCTCAGCGAGGCATCTTTTTCTAGCTATTCAAAATCGCTCACTGACTGGTGGGCGGAAATCGATCGACCAAGAAGCAAGACCAGTCATGCGCAGTCCAGCGCAAAATGACCACAGCTCAGAACTTAAGACGCAAGGACCTTTACTACGAACCAGCGTAAGAATGATTACCTTAAAAGGATAACCCAACAGGTTGCCAACCGTTTTCTGAGAAAATGGCCTAGCATAGCAAACTTAACTGCATTCAATACCAACGCGAGGAGACAACTGCTCACCGAGAAAAGTGACTATAAATTTCAAGCAGTTGTTGCCCTTGCGTTATAAAATATATATTGTAATAAAACGATGTTGCGAGAATTTCTCACGCAACAATATATATATATATATATATATATATATATATATATATATATATATATATATATATATATATATATATATATATATATATATATATATATATATATATATATGTATGTATATATATATATATATATATATATATATAATATATATATATATATATATATATATATATATATATATATTTACTGTACTGTATATATATTCATACACGTTGGGGATACGTATCTTCAATTACACTCTTTCTGAGCCCATCTGGAACATTCCATAGGTACAGGACAAAAGTGCGCCTCTCAATATGTACTGACACACAAGAATAGGATAGAACTGCTGGATGTTTAGGTAAAATATCTTCTTCAGCTTAATCAACTGACAAAAACAGCAGAACTTTGCGTTTAAAACAAAAACACGACAACCAAGGAAAGACTTGAAGACAACATTTAAGAAAATGACCTCTCATCTGAAATTGTTTCCGCTCCCTAACTGATATGGTACCCATTATCGAGACAGTTCCATTATTGTTCGTAGTTTAGCTATGTACACTAGCGAATATCTAGTGGTTTATCAATATATAAAATATAATTTATACACTATATACTTTAAACAGAAAACAATAATTTTAAAAAAAAAGTTAAAATAACGTAAATAAGAAAAAAATATGAAATATCCTGACACAACAGCATATATATATATATATATATATATATATATATATATATATATATATATATATATATATATATATGTATGTATGTATAGTGGATTCATAACAGTCTGTAATTAAAGTATCACATTAACTAGGAAAGAAAGATTCTTCTACAAGTACCCTGCTTATTGGCGCAGGCGATCATGTCTCCCCACAACGTCTATATCCAGTACTATTTATCAATTCTGTTGTGGATTTCTTTCCATGCTACGATGTCATCTCTGATGTCGTCCTCTAGTTATTTTTTCTTCAATCTATCCTGTTGTCACGATATATTCCAGCTTTCATATGTTTATTACATGCCCAAAGAAAGTGGGCTGCTTTCTTCTAACATGAAGACTTGACTTGATGTCGTAGATTTTATCAGATAGGTAATAGATGTTTATAGTCGTGTCTGAGGTGATAGTGATAACTATGTGAAAGTAAGGTGAAAGAAACATTTTTTTTTTCACGAGGTGGTCATGTAAGAGAAAGGACCGTCTCTGGGTTAGTAATTTCTCTAATCCAGCCTATCTGGACGACTAAATTTAAATCAGACGCACTTTGTACAAAATACAAGTTACACTGCACCCATATGCACACAATTCTGTGACAAATACGCACAAACGTGAAAACAAACTATGGATAACATATATGGAAAGGGGTTGACCAACACAATAACTTAAGGTTTATTAAGTTTATTTATCACTAGAACTTTACAACATAAATCATATACATCAATAGATCATGGTTTACAGACAAAAGGAAAATTAATCAAATGGGTTTTCCCCTCTGGTAAAGGAAAAGAAAAAGAAGATCCCAACAGAAGTTAGTTAACCCGAAAGATCAAAAGTTAACGATAAGCGTATGGAATAGTCATTAAAGAAACAGAGAACAAGTTCCTAATTAACCTATCCCGTAAATACTCAGGTTAATGAGAACAAAAGAAAAGATTTGTATGATAGGGATAACAACAGAAAATTATGTTACTCTCTTACAGTTCATTCAATCCTTCATACTTGTGGCCACATTCATATTCGCTTACCCAGTAGGTGTCGCAGGCATTCCGTGGAAATAAACACTAATAAGTAGTAAGACTACTCAGTGTCATATTAAGTTTAGCCAAATCCAGCCCCAGACTCACCGTAGTTGCTGACTGCAAATTGCACGGGAGTCGCTGGAGTAAGTGATTTAATTTTTCCTGGATAAAATACGGTACCTTTGCCTTCAGTTGGTTGGAGTAAGGTTCATACGTGGTGATCGCCGACATAAGTTGAATAATACATATATATTCTGGGTTGTCTAGCCTCTGGCTTTCTGGCTGATGAGATTGATATAAAATGAAATCTAATAGTTCTGGTCCAGTTATTATTATAATTTAATGGTTAAATAGCGAGTAATTAAATTTACTTTACAGCTGGAAAAATTTGCTATAAGTTATTTAATTATGCTATTCATTTAACACAGAAAATCCTAGTGAAATATAAATGAAAACTTTAAACACACCAAATCACTTACAAGCTAAAGGCTAGTATATAAATTACCGCAACAGAAAAATGAAACACTCCACGAAATCTAATAATTCACTCTTGTACAAGAGATCTAAGATAACGAGCCAGTGAATTCAGAAAAATCTGAGAGCAACTGATAAAGACTATAGGAGAGACAAGGTATATATTCATAGATTCCGTTCTTTTCGCATTTAAATGTGAAAATCACACCTACGTCCAGGGCCGGGCGAATTGGCCGTTCAATTCCTGAATCAAAGGTTATTCTGCCACCTCTGCCGACCGACGATCTCTAGCTTGTCTTTGATTATCTCCGCCTTGCTGAATATCAGCTACGTTCCCCCTGAACATGTAACAATTCCAGGTACGTCTCAGACTGATCGCCCCTTGATTCTTCAAAGAAACTGTTAACGCCTGGCCTGGCCCGCGTGTTTCCCTGATCAAAGAACGATTTCACCAAGCTGCGCACTACGCTCTGTTCCACCGTGCTTAATTGCCAAACGGCTCACGTGTTAATTGCAATAGTGAATCAGGCGTTCGTGTAGCAGAAAAAAATATAAACTTAGATTGGGGGGGAAGTGGACGGTCATTGCTGCGACTATTTCCATATGTGACACTTGACTTGACTTTGACTTGACTTGACTTTGATCCACTGTCACTGAGCGCCAGCTCTTGGTGACCTTGATGCCATTATATGGTACTGCACAGTTCGTATATCTGTTCTTAGCTGCCATACAGTGTATTGTCTATGGATGGGTTGTGTGGTGGTAGTTGTTGTCTCAGTCCCTGAAGTGCAGGGCACTGTAGTAGGTGGTGTTCTACTGTCTCCAACGGGTTTGGGAAGTGTCTATATTTTGCTATATTTTGTGAACACATTCTGTTTATGTGGCCATTTAGTGTAGAGTGACCTGTTCTCAATCTGAAAATTTTGGTTTGGTATCTTCATTCGATATGGTTCATAGCATCTTCCTTATTTGGGGCTGTTTGGCGTATGAAGAGTCTTCTTCCGGTTTTAGCCTGTGCCCACGTGTTCAGCCAAACTTCTTTACAGTTGTTTTTGATTATTTGTTTAATAGTTAACATAATAAATGGTTGGTCAATCTGTAGCATTTTTGCTCTTTTCTTTGCCAGTCTATCAGCTACTTCATTCAATGTGATGTTTATGTGGCCAGGTATCTATTGCATGTATATTTCTGTTCCATACAAGTTCATAATTTTGTGGCATGGTATCTAGCTATTTCCCTAGATGTCGGATTGTTCTCTTTAACTAGCTTTGTATCACCAAGTTTTAAATCCAATTCTTTTCTTACTGTTTTGTTGCTGAGTGTGAATATAGTGTAGACTGTCTTACTCGTGTTGATCACCATTTTCCAGAAGCTGCAGTAGGTTGTTAGCGCAGCCAGTGCACGGTTTAGTTTCTTTTGTAGTTGCAAAGGGGACTTCCCTTCTGCCCAAAAGACTAGGTCATCAGCAAACAGGGCGCTGGGTAATTCAAGGTAGTCTGCCAGATCGTTTAGGTATAGGAGGAAGAGGGTGCAGCTTAGGGCTGAGCCTTGTGGTAGGCCTTCTTGAATGGTTCTTTTTCCTGATTTGTTCCGTTGAACGTTGTGAAGATGGTTCTATTTGTGAGGAAATCTTTTTATGCAACGAAACATTCTCCCTTCTATGCACATCTTCTGCATCTTGAAATATAGACCAACTCTCTATACTCGGTCGTATGCCTGCTTGAGGTCTACGAAAACTGCGGCCACATGATTTTTATCCTGCAAAGCATCAGCAATCTGTTGCACCAATCGGATTACCTGGTCATCAGTCTGTCTTCCTCTTCTAAATCCTGCTTGGTTAGGATGGAGGGCTTTCCCTTTCTCTAACCACCAGTAGACGTGTGCATTTATGATACGTTCTGCCATTTTCCCAAAGCACGAAGTCAGGGAGATGGGCCGATAGCTACTGACTTCGCTTGGTGGTTTATCTTTTTTTGATTATTGGAATAATGTTAGCCGTTCTCCATCCTGTAGGTACAATGCTACTTCTCCGCGTCTTGTTTATGAATTCCAAGATCGTCAGCAAGCCCTTTTCCCCAAGTTTGACTATCATGTCGTTGGTAACCTGGTCTGGCCCTAGTGCTTTTTTGAGTTTGGTCTTTAGGAGACTGGATTTTAGTTCAGCTAGCGTGAATTCCTGATCAAATATACTGTCCACAGCCTTGTGTGCTCTTAGCATTCGTTTTGCAAGTGTCTTGATGGCTTTATCTAGATTGGCTCTTTTATATGTTTTATTGACTTCAGCAAAGAATCGACTTATGGCTCGTGCTTTTTCTCTGTTGGAGGTAGCTGTGTTACTGTTTGGAAGTTTATAGAGATTGGGTTTCTCTTCTGGGATGTCCCTGCCATGTTGTCAATGAGTTCCCATGCTTTCTTCCCTTCTTAACTGAGGTCGAGGTTTTCGCATTTGTCTTTCCATGTTTCCGTTTTGGCTTTTTTTGCTCGCTAGTTTAACCTACGCAGTTAATCTGTTGTACGTGGTTTTGTTTTCACGGCTTGGATTTTTCTGAGCTGTTTTCCGTCTTAGTTGTACTAGGTGTTCTAATTCCTCATTTCAGAAGATGCTGTATTTGATAGACTGCCATTGGGGATTGCCTGTTTGGCTGTCTGCAGTATGGCTGTAGAGATCTGTTCGTTCAGGGTATTAATGTCTTGGTTCATGTCTATTTCAGTGAGGAGCTGGTCTGATATGAGTTTGTAGTGTTCCCAGTTTGCTCTAGCATAGTTCCATTTCTGCTTTCTTTTGGTTTTCGTTTTAGTTTTACCCTGTGAGATGGTGGTGAGGATGGGTAGGTGGTCGCTTCCTATGTCCTCCAATACCCTCCATTTAATCTGTAGACATTAAAGATTTGGAAATGTCTGTCATTTCCCCAGACTGTCACTCGTTGTATGTCAGTTTCATCATCGGTTCGAAGACTTTCGACCTCTGCCTGTACGTCATTCCTTACCACGGGTAGAATTCATCGACAACTATTATGGCAATGATATTTGTACATTGGGTAGCCTCGGAAATTGACGGATGTGTCCTTAAGTACGGTGTCTTGAATCAGTGCGATGTGAACCTTTTGATCCTTCAGTAGTTTCTTTAATTCTAAACATTTAGTTCTTATTCCATCTACATTTAACTGTAGAATGTTATAATATACTTCTCGGTAGCATACTTTTCGCCAGGAGCACCAGAGGGGTGACCTGCTTGGCGCGGACCTTTTGCGAGGCGACGTCCAAGCTCGGATTTACTGGGTTCTTTTAGTGTCATGCCATCATGAGTAGTGGGCGTTGTGGTGACTTTCTTTCATCCCGGTAATTATCCTCTTTTTCCATGCGAGGTGTGCAAGGCATGATGGGCACTGTACCATCATCGGTGGGGAAGTATTATTTTCCCTTGCTGTCCTGTTCGCCTGATGTTTGTCCTGCCGTCCTGGGGGTAGACAGCCTCAATAGCATGTTGCACCACCTCAGTGGGGTTCACCGTTGTACAGTCCCCGTCACCTGATGACAGCTGTTTTCTGGAAACATCCATAATTTGTCAGCTATTTAGTCAGCACTACCGCTTCTAGTTGGTCAAAAGGATCATCACGTCGTGCACCCTGGTGCCTTCACTATGAGATGCTGTGGATGGTTTGTAACTGTGCTAGTCCGTGTTAGAGGCCAGTCACAGGTAAAAGAAGCACTGTGCAAGGGCGCTCAACATAGTTTAGCCAGTCGGTCGAGACTGTTACCGGGGGATGGCTGCCACTGTCTTTGTAGCTTCTGGGAGCCATATGTCAAGCTTAGAAGGTCAAGGTAGACCAGTGAGTTTGAGCCACTGGTTCAGTTCTCCAGTGCGACCGCTCTTGCCCGAATGTGCTACCACTCCCCAGATCCCCCTCTAACATGAAGAACAAGCTTCTTTAGCGCATTGGCCTCCTTCAGGACAGCCTCATTACTCTTATTAGCTGTCCATGGTATTTTTAACATTCTTCTGTAAAACCACATCTCTGTGGCCTCTATAGCTTTTCCAACTTGCTTATTAATTGTCGATACTTTTCATTTTATAGAATGCTGCTTTCACATTTGTAATGCTTACTAATTTGTTATACGAAACATCAGATATCTTACTAGTCAGCTATATAGAAAACTGTATCGCCCATAACACAAGACCGCGACGCACAACTGTAAATAAACAGGTTTCTATTTCTGCAGAACACCGTTATCACACATTAAATTTGAATTAATTGTTTTGGGCAGCTAAAAATGTATGATAAAGTAAAATGAAAAGTTATGCAGTATACCCATTGAATACATTTCGCGTACAATCGGGAGTACGGGTACAATACTTTGAGAAACACTGGAAGAGAGGCGTGAAACTGATACCGGATTGTCGCTACCGATCACCAAAGGTTGGCAAGGACTGGGGATCGTATTCGTGCCTTTGTTTTAAAGGGAAACGTATGTGAAAAGTTGTAGTGGAATTTCTCAGAGAAAATGTTGGCAAAAATTATGGGGAGACGGAGGGGAGACAACAATTGTTGTTGTTATAGTTCTTATTGTTGTTCTAGATTGAGCAGTGTTTGGGCTCTCACGCTTATGGCATTCAGTGTTATCTGCCCGTGTTTGTAAGCTGTTCTTTCGGTCCATATAAGGTGTTCTATTTATCTGACCTCGGAGGAAGACGCGATTTCCTGACATCGTCAAGTGATGGACACTCAAAGAGATGATGGTCAACGGTTTCATACAGGTAGTCCGATAGTATATACTGCCGTAGGGGAGGAAAAGGTCAAAGACTTCAATATGTTAGGTGCAGTTTATAAGGTCGTGTGACCAGTTCCCTTGCTCTCTGCCTCCGCTTTCCCTAATTCAAGAACAGAGTCAGGCACACATTTACAGCTGTGTAGTATGGGGTGTGATGCTACTAGGTATATCAGCCTTATTTCTTACATCTAGCACTAAATGCAAACAAGTTACCTGCACCTAGCACTAAATGCAAACACCTGCACCTAGCATTGAATACAAACAATATGCCAATACCTAGCACTGAATACAAACAAGACACCTACACCTAACACTAGGTACAAACGAGTTACTTACACCTAGTACTAAATATAAACAAGTTACCGACACCTAGCACTAATAAAAAAAGGCACTTTTACCTAGCACTAAATACAATCAAGGCACCTACACCTAGAATTAAATACAAACAATATATTTATACCCACTACTAAATACAGACAACTACACCTAACACTAAGCCACAAACGAGGCACCTTCACTTAGCACTATTTACAAGCAAGACATCTACGCCTAGCACGATATATATATATATATATATATATATATATATATATATATATATATATATATATATATATATATATATATATATATATATATATATATATATATATATATATATAAAGGTGAAGGATCCCGTTACACGCCCATTGAGGCATATTGGGAATATGGTGTTAGACCCATATTTTCTTGACCATCGGCACACTAGGGGTGATGTGGCCAGCATCACGCCGGCTGCCTTAACCTTCCCAGAGTTGCTCTGGTACCCAATTCATGAGGCTGGGTCGACCCCAGAGCCGTTTGCGGTCTAAAAAATCCCACCTCAACTGGGGATTGAACCATGGACCACCGAGCTAGTAAGCCAGTGTACTAACCACTGCGCTGCTCCAGCACTATATATAAGCAATACACCTACACCTCGCACTAAGCACAAACGAGACACATACACCTAGCACTACATACAAGCAAGACACCTAGCACTAAGCAGAAACGAGACACATACACCTAGCATTAAGCCACAAACGAGACACATACACCTACACTATATACAAGCAAGACACCGAACACTAAGCCACAAACGAAACACATACACCTAGTACTATTTAGACACCTACCTCCAGCAGTAAGCACAAACGAAACACACATACCTAGCACTAAGCACAAAGGAGACACATACACCTAGCATAGCACTATATACAAGCAAGACACTTACACCTAGCACTATATACAAATAATAAATCTGCACCTAGCACTAGAAACACCCTTAACGTCAATGTAAAAGGGAAAGGTATTGCCAAAGCACAATCTTCCAAAGGGAGTTAAATGTCAGGGACTTCGGATATATTGCGTTTAATCTTTAAGAGTTGCGTGGACAAGTTCCGTTCCTCGCAATCTTTCCTTTTCCTTTCCCTTCTATATTCAAAGTGACTGTGTTCAGAACCAGGCCGCGTCGCGTTCCACTTTACCCAGATATTAAAATGAGTACCTGACTCTTCTTCTGAGTTCGTAAAGGCAAAAGTAGCAAGGAAGGAAACTGGTGAACCCACCTCATAAGGCTGGACCTAGTGTAGTGAAGTCTCCTTTTTCACTATGGCACTATCTGCCATGGGACTGCCTTTACTGCCTTTAATGTCAAAGCTCTTCACGAGAAGAAAGAAGACATCAGATTAAGCTGGGAGAACAGGTCCTGGAGCAGGTCGACCACTTTAAATACCTCGGAGCTATTATAGACCGAAAGGGAGGCATCAAAGAAGAGTTGGCCACTCGAAAAGCAGCAGCTGGGAGACTTTTTCAGGCCATAAATCAAGGATTCCTCAGCAAGAGAGAGGTTGGTAAGAAAACGAAGATGGCTGTATACCGCTCCACCTATGTCCCAGTCTTGACATATGGATGCGAGTCATGGGCAATGACTACAACCCATAAAAGCCAGATCCAAACCTCAGAAATGAGATATCTGAGGAAGGTGGTTGAAGTAACAAGAAGAGACATGGTACGCAACCAGACGATACGTCAAGGCCTAAAATGCCACCCCCTACAGACCCAAGTAGAACAGTCCCAACTAATATGGTTTGGCCATGTCTGCAGAATGGGAGAAGATCGGCTACCACGACAAGCATGGGAAACAAAGAGCCAAGGATCCAGACCCCGAGGACGACCCAGAGTCCGCTGGGAGGACAACATTAGACAATCTTTGAAGGACCGAGGACTAGAATGGAACCAGGCCAGGAAGAAGACAGCTGATAGAATGGTCTGGCGCTCTCTCTTCCAAACCTCTACACCTCACGGTAGAAGGGGAACGACTAAGTAAGTAAGTAAGTAAGTAAGTAAGATACAAAGCTCCATGAAATCAGTTCTCGCTCAAAGGCAAATGCAGTAATAAGTAACTTTATTTATCACAGTCCAATGGACATCTTCATGAATAGGCATACATTTCCTGAATATAATAAACCAGGGACACCTCAACTAAGTATATTGATGTCCTGGTGATGGAATGATGCAGGAAAAACACAGTATACTGCAGTAGCTCAATACATATACGTCCGCTCACTTTCAAACACAAGCCGTATCTCTTCTTGCAGACGATCAACTCACTTCTGCTTCAAAATGTTCGCGTCTGCCTCTACCCCATATTGGCATGACGTCACTTCCTTTATTAATAAGTAAGTCCGTATAAAATTATCAGAAAAGGAGCCCTATCGAGCCAACTATTATACCGACATAATCGTTATGAATTTTAATCATAACAATATATATATATATATATATATATATATATATATATATATATATATATATATATATATATATATATATATATATATATATATATATATATATATATATATATATATATATATATAATCTTTGGTCCTTGGTCGCTGACTGACAAAGCAATCAGTGACCATCACGCCTGGTAGCGTCTTGTAGGTAGGAACAAACTGTCTTCACTTTGCTCGGTCAGCTGCCATCCTTTGTGTGGAGCCCCAGCTCTGGTTCATGCTTAGTATCTCTACCTCCACAGTTTTCCGCCAGGTGGCTTTTGTCGGCTTTGCTTACGCCTTCCGTCCGGAGTCCATAGCATGGTAGTTCTGTTGATGATGTCAGGGTATCTTCCGAGGATGTGGCCAACCCAACCCCAGCGTCCACCCGCTACGATGGTGCGCATATCTTCCTGGTGGCTCCAAGTTAGCAGCTTTTGGCCAATGATGGTGTTCGGCAGAAAATTCGTTGAATTTTCCTTAGGCAGGTCGTGTAGAAAGATGACAGCCTGGACATCTCTCTTTCTGCAACTCTTCAGCACTCTGCACCGTACAGAAGCACAGAAACCACGTAGGTCTCTTACATTTTTAACTCAGTGTCTGTACTACACTGCGAAGACCTCCAGATGTTCTCTCCATTCATTCGGCCTCCGATGTCCCTGCACGTTCCTCATATTTATATGCATATAGTTCCGCATATTTATATATATAAACACACTTATAAAAACTTATGCAGATGATTGAATTAAAATAATATTTTTTGTTTAAAACCTCTGCTGAGAATCGAACGCATAGTCTTTGTTTGGAGAAAAAATGTTTAAATCACCAAACTACCGAGGTCGCAATGGTGTATGCAGAGGCGGATCTGCTATGCAGCTAACGAAGCTTGTGCTTCAGGGCCCCCAACTCTAAAGAGGGCCCGTGAGGCCCAAACAATTTACCAAAATGAGTGAAAGTTCTAAAAGTCCAATCCTGTTCCTTCTCGTGCGCATTGCTAAAATGCCCTTGTGGTTCACAGTCTTGTGAGTCGTTTAATTATGTACATGTATAATACCTTCATTGGGACATTGACTTTTAACTATTTACATTATTATTGTTGATCAGAATCGACGTCACTGCACTCCGGGCAAACCCATAGGTGATCAGTCTCCCTCAGCAAATGTCGAAGGGTATGAAAGCTAATTGTTCCTGCTGCGCGTTTGTTGCATACACGACGTATGCTTCCTCTCACTCGTCCATCTCTGCTGGTCTTACGTTTGATGCCAAATTCCAGCAGTCTTAGCCTTGATGATTCATTGATTGCAGTGTCAGTCTCTAATAGGCGATCATTAATTGCCCTCAGTATCTCGCCGATAACTATTAGCATTCTCCATGGCAGAGATATAGAGGAAGATGAGGGGGGGGGGCGAGCTGCAGTAAGACGTGAAGTAGGGTGAAAGGATATGACCAAAAAAAATACACAGAAAACAAAAAGGTGATTTTCTCAATAATATACTTCTTTCACTACCCCTTCAGCATTTTTCTTTTTCTGTAGATAAATTGACCGCTCCGAGTGTTCAAGCTTCAGGGTCCATCAAAATATAGTTCCGCCGATTGGTGTATGTAGTTTGATTGAATCTTAACTATTTTAATGATTGCCTCCCTGGCTCCTTGCGGACATATCAAGCAAGTTATTAGAGAACATGGCCTAATCGAATGTTGGCAGTACGGACGTCATATAGATCAAAAACTTTTAAATCCAAAACAACTGATTGGCTACGACAGACGGCCATGTACCGTCCAGCACGTCTGATAAGATAATATAACCAACGAGCAAGTAACCGGCCAAAACATGGCAGGCAATAATTATCTTGTGCTCTTCCAACTGCATATTCTGATGACGACACTAATTCTCCTGTAAACATTCCAGAATGAGTCGGATTGGATAATAATGACCAATAACATTCGTTTGTGATTAAAAGAATGAAATAACCAATCATAGAGGCTCTGATATCTGACTGTCTTTAAATAGTGTGCTCTGTATGTGTGTATGTGCGCGTTTGTTTGTGTGTGTGTATGTGTGTGTGTGTGTGCGTTTCATAGGCTAATTTGTCCAGCATTCCACACTGAAAATAATAAAATAGACAGACTGAAGGGATATGTGTATCTCCGTGTTGAAGTACTAGCCTATAGGCTGTCTTCCTCCTGGCCTCTCCAATCTAGTCCTCGGTCCTTCAGAGATTGTTTAATGTCCTCTCAGCGAAGTCTGGGTCGTCCTGGAAGTCTGAATCCCCGGCTCAAGGTTTCCCAAATGTTGGTTACCAAATGCAGTTAAAAAAGAAACAGCTGAAATATAAATTTGAATGCATTTTATAGCACAGAATAAAAATGGTTGGCTAGTTATCATTAACCAGTAATTTGTTACTTCGTTTGCAAAAAGACTGTACAAAAAAACTGGTGAACGATATGACGAATTACTGATTTATGATAACCGGACATTGTGACAGACGAACTCAGCCGACCCTGAATGACCCTGAAGTGTTGGATGATATAGTACGACCTTCGTAGCGACCCCTTAGATAACATCAGTGCCCCCGAATATTGTAACCTTTCGTCAAACGGGATTTTTCTTTTCACCTGGACTCATTAGCTATGCAACCGTTCGACACAGAGGGCAAACACGTTTGCTGATTAATATGTGGACAGTTTATCTACCGTTCATTCTGGTCATTGCATTGATTTAAGGAGAGATTAAATCACGCCCATGGACATCTCTTGAGCAATCATATGCAGTATTTTCATTAACTTGGCCCAGAGGGGGCGGCGCCAGAATCTAACAGATAGTAGCGACCACGATCAAAGACACGGACTGGGGGATCTCAGGAAAGACTAGCGCCACGATCAAAGACAGTAGTGGTCCCTGAAACGAGCGACGCAAGTTCCTGCAGGTATTTCGCATCTCGGTGTTAAACACAGAACCGATCGCAGCAGCGAGCGGAGATACGAAGACCAGGGGCGGCATCTCTCTTTAGTCTGGCGGTCAGATCCCCAAAAGTGTCCTGAGATCTAAAAAGGTGTCAATTTTCTCATGTCCCACTCATCTTGCAATTAAGTTAGATATATACAGACCACGTAGAAATACACTTTATCACTCGTTGGCCAGACCTTTACAGAAGCACTAGCTATATTTGAAATCTTGATAGATTATCCCCTGGATTCTTATATATATTTGCAGTGAATTCTATTTCTGTGCAAAACGGTAAAATATATATTGTGTAAAGTGATCAGTGGTCTAGTTCATTCATTCTATTTCACTGGATTTTGTGTTAATTTAAATCTATTAAATTAAACCATCTCAATAGTTCCAGTTGTAAATGTAATGATATATCTGCTATATTATTTCCAAAAAAAAAAAAGATAATAGAGGCTGAAATGCTTTAATTAACTTTTAAAGTCGCGAAGGAATTTATAATTAATAAATTTAGTTAAGTCCTATATTTATAGATGTGTGTTTTAACCATTAGAACTCGCGCAGTGTTTATTAAATACATAATTAAATACGCGAATATATATATATATATATATATATATATATATATATATATATATATATATATATATATATATATATATATATATATATATATATATATATATATATATATATATAGTCTTAACGGGAAATTCATCGCGCTTTAGAATGTTATTTGATTTTCGGTATATTACATGTCTTTTTTCTTTCATACAGAGTGATCGTAACCTTTGCGATCCCAGCAATAAAGAAATCATCTTAAAAAAACTTCCAGACATATTGATGAAACATTTTTAAATTTAATCTTGTGGCGGTTCGATGCGACCTAGCTATCATAATTACATGAAAGAAAGCCTACCCAAGACTATTTAAAGAACAATCATCATATTAAAATTACAAATCTGTAAGATAAACTGGAAGTTGAACCGTGCCAGTAGCGATACTTGATTTACTGCCCTACTGTGAGAGAGTACATATTTTCCTGAACTGTGACGACTTAAGTTTTTCCTCACTGGATTAATAAACTTTCCGGTCAGTTACTATCATCACGCATTGAAGGAATTTTACCATAGCGGAAGATTAAAGAGACCACTTCATTTTCACCCCTGTGTCGAACTGTGTCAGTGCCATCCCATAGACTCCTTTTATATAATAAAACACAATAACTCTTAGGCTTCAAGTCCGGCGATAAGTGAGAATAGTTGCTATCAGCAAACCTCGCAACATCTGGGGCGGGACACGGAAGTACCAGACCTTTTCATGTATCAAGAGTGTAATTGCTGTTTATATAATTCTATTGGATTGTCTGATGCTGTAATCGGTAAGTGTGTGAATATATGAGTGTGGATCCTCACGCACGTGTATGAATGACAGGAAATTTAATCTTTTTTTGTAACCATTTCGTTAACTTGCTTACCTGGAAATATAATTTTCTGTATACCCTGCATTGTTCCTTTAAGTGGGATAGTTGATAATTTGTTAACTCTGTTTAAAACCCCTCCTTTTCATTTGCTTAGTAAAGGGAAGAACAATTGGGAAGAACAGGATTCTTTCTACCACCCATACCTAATTTTGAAACACCTCTTTCAGAGTAATTAACTTCACTGTTAGGTTAACGTACCTATGTTCCTGATAACTATCTATCTTTGGACTGGGTTTATCTTTGTCTAATAAGCGGGACGGGCTTAGTCGATACCAATCTTCTTCACCCCATCCCTACCTTGTTATTTGCATTTTCTGTACTTATGATAATTTTTGCTGTAAACACATGATTATTGTAGTGATTGTTTTTTTCTTTAACTTTAATAAACAACATAAACTTAATCGTTACTGTGTTGGAATACCCAAAAGCCCATAATTTCCCCTATTTGTTTAAGATAGTTTGTATCCACGTCGTCTGTGTGTTTGAAGCACCAAATCGGTGTGAGAGCAGGTGTGTGTCTGGAAACTGGCAAATAATTGTTTGACCAGGAGAGCCTGAAGAGTAGATTGAGAGAAACGATTTGTCGTAAATAAGTCTGTCTTTACTCTCCTCCAGCACTCTGTGAAGCAACTATTTACTCTCTACATTTCTATCACTGAGCTGTTCACCATCATTCTACACTCTAAACCGGACTACTATTTTCTAAGACTCTTTCTCTCAGAATAAATTTACGACATACATGCACTTTTATTGTATGCAGTAGAATGTGTGAAAAATTGATTTTCTGTTTTTAGTGCATTTAGTAACAATAAATAAAGTAGTGTCGCAGTGACCGTTAATTTATTTTACCATATGTTATTATTTTTAATGTTCTGTTTTCCTAGACATTTGTATTCTTCTTTTCTAACATTTTTCACCTTCTCAAACCCCACCCGAAGTTTGTTTACGTTTCTGGCTGGCCTTCAGAAAATTCCAGCTACGGTCAGCGTAGCGGTAACGTAATGTTATCTAAACGCACCTGTGGTTCGTGACCAGAGAAACATTTCTGTTACGCCTAAAGCGTTTGAACGAGCGAAGACGGTTTCTGTGTAGACTCGGCTCGTTAGCAGGGATCAAATCTTCTGCGGTCGGTAAACGAGTTTGATCTGTTTCAGGGGGAGATAACAATCGCGGTCAGCCTTTGTGGGTTTTTGCCCCTTAGAACACAGCAGTAGTGGTCATAATATTACGCATCACGCCGATACATCTGTAGAAACAAGCCATGCCAGGTGTTTATTTGTAAACTATAAGAGTGAAGGGTTTAATCATGTAAACACACTCGTGAATATTCCTGGCCCGTAGATGACCATACGAGACTTAGGCAGAGCTAGCACAGCAGAACTAGAATGTGTTTGCCTATGTTCTTGCCATTTTTCGGGGTGAGTTGACATATCTTATTATATTATATTCATGTTAGCTTTTTATATATCTGATAGGAAAGTGACTTGAATTCATTTCTGAGGACTTCTCCTAGTAATTTAGTTCAGTGATAGTGTAGCGCTGTCTACGGCCTTAGTTAAGTGGTGCTTAAACAGTCAGGTGTCAGTGTTATGGTTTATCATGGGTTAAATGTTAAACTTACAATAACAGATACTAGGCGTAGAATCAGTTCATACAATGCTTACCATTGGGTTAAGAGTCAGCAAAATTAACTGTCATTTCTGCAAGATAAGGTCAGAGGTGCGGATCCTTCACTTAACACTGAATTATAGGAGATAGTCACTTATTCCTTTTTGATAGATATTTCTAGTGGCAAGGGAGAATCATTTTATGCTTACTTGTGTGGCTAGGCACTAGTCTATAACTTTCACAGAAAGCAGTCACCAGGCATAGATATAATTATATCTTATGATTCAGCCACAACTGTATTATTATAGCCAGAACATTGCACTTTCTATGTACTCATTTTGTGGAATGTTAATATATTTCCCCAAGGGGACATCTGATTTATTTGTGTAATGTCACATGCTGTAATCTGGTTATGTAAATTCATTTAATGTTGTAAGATGAATAAGCATATTCATTTAACTGTAACTACAAGGTTAGGTTTCCGGTATGTTTAGTTGGAAGAAGAGGAGTAGTTTTTGCTGTCAGAATATTTACTGACAGGTACATGGGTGTACAAAAGATATTAAGCCTATGCGGGCACATGATATAATTGATAGAATGGAAGGAGCGGAGTATAACTAGGATATAAAGCATTAGCTTGATTTTGTTGTTGCTTGATGTAAAGGGGTCTTTTTTTTGGGTCTCAGTTTCAGGGATACCGAATCGCTAGAGCAGACTCCAGTCAGGCGAAGAACGTTATGTTCTCTTCGTTCTAGAGGGATTCTGAATACAGCTAGCAATCACGAGTCGTCAACCCCGTTCCTGAATCAAAACCCCTTTTGTCAACGCCAAGTTAAGCTCACGCAGTGCAACAAGCCAACGCTAAATCTGGAATCACCAAATGCAGTAGTAGTTCTCTACTCGCCTATTGGATTACCAGCCAGAGCATTGCGGCTTCCAGAATATCAAAACCGCCCAGCATGTCTATAGCAGAATCTGATATCACCCGACTTTGTGTGCCTAAACGGGGCACTCAGCCAAAACCACAGCCAAACCAGTTTAAACAGGATTTACAGCCAAGCAAGCAATAGCGCCGGATAAGAGCGCCTGGGACTCCTTGTCCTCAAGTAACTTCGTCTGGTGTATTTCTGGGTTTATGTAGAACTTCGCACTTAGGAGCGGCCAGCAAAGATAAACAGCGTCTTCCAGCCTAACTCGCGCAATTAGAGGTACCCAAAGTCAGCACCAACAAGAAAGTCTTTACAGGTCAAGTCCATCACCCATGGAGTATATTTTTACGTAAAAGACACTTTCTGTAGCTGGCACATTTGGTCCCACGAAAGCGGACGGACTGTAGCTCAGTTCGTTTATTTGGTCAGCAGGAGATAGACAGTCTTCCAGTCCCCATCGCGAAATCAGGGTGCCACCAACAATAGCGACTACAGTGGATTTATACAGGTCAAGTCCATCCCCCATGGAGTATATTTTTACGTAAAAGACACTGTCGGAAGCATTGTACTTGGTCCCACGAAAACGGACAGACTGTCAGACAGTTATTTCATTTCTCTGTGTTCTACAGGTTTTATGAGTGTTGGTGGTGTGTGTGTTTGTGGGTGTGCAGTTGCATTATGATGATTATTGATGGCTATTGATGATTATTGATGTAATTTTATGCTGTGTATGATGAGATGCATTATTTTCCATGCTTTTCTTCTTTAATAAAGTTTACACATTTATTAACGCGCTGTTCCCGACCCTTCCATCCATAATTAACTTGTTTTAGCTCTTTACTATACTCTCTATGTGTGATAAGAGAAAAGAGTGAGAGCAGGAGGTGCTTAGACAGTAAAAGTGAGTTGAGGCTTGGAGAGAGAGAGATCATTTTGGTAAATCTTCTTCCAGGTTGTCTCAAGTCCATCTCCTATTTACACCTTTCTGTGTGTGTAATCTATAACTCTGTCAGTCCACTATCCCTTGTCGATTTCACTACTATTGTCCAACTCGACAAATACTCTACACTTTACTCAACCACGACAAGTAGATCCCTACAATTTTGTAAATTTTTTTTTACTTTTTTTTTTTTTGGGTCTTACCTGTTTCATTAATCATAGTCACAAAGTTTATATATTTTATTTGTGTTTAATTGTAAAAAAAAATTTTGGGTGGGTGGGGGAGGGGGGTGGGGGGGGGGGTTAGGGTAATGTAAACCTATTGGCACCTGAGTGGCAGAGGGGTTAGAGTGCTTGCTTTAAGAATTTAAGGGACCGGGTTTGAAACCATAGTTGGTGAGAAGAAATAAAGAGAAATAATGGTCCAAAATGCAGCTTCGAAATACAGGCAGTTCTCTGATTATGCGTGTTTCATTTAAGTGAATTTGAACATACCAATTTTAAGGCATTATTGATTAATTTACGCGACAAACTCGAAGTTACGCGACCCGATATATAGATATTTTTTCAGTATTTCATCTTCGCGACATCGAGAATGCGAGAGCAAGATAATGACAATTTGAATGTTTCTTTGCGGGATTTTTGAAAGTAATTCACTATTAAAGGAGCACTTTCGAAAATAAAGACTACATGGAATGGTTCCACATAGATGAATGAACGGTGTGTGGGGAAAAAAACCTGTACCCTCAAATATGTCATGACTTTGAGGGCTTTAGCATTGATGACAACATTATCACCATATTAAAGATGTTGTCAGAATGTCTTCACGAGCTGGTTTAGATAGAGTTGGCGCAAATGAAATTGGAAATTTGCTTGAATCTCAGACAGTAGAAGTGAGCAAGGAAGAGTTGTTTGGCGCTGGAGAAGATCACCACGTAAGAAGAAGAAGACGCAACAACTTCCACGAGCCAGCAATAACACCCAGGCCGCCAGCTTACGGTGAAACTATTAAATGAGGTCTTCTACCCTCTTGAATTAGGCCTTATGATTTTTTAACAAGATGATCCAAACATGGACAAGAGCTTTATGTTTAGGAAGATAGTGATGGAATGTGCTACTCCCTACCAAGAAGTCCTCCGTGAGCAGTCACAAACTCAACTTTGGACACCTTTATCGGGAAACAATTCTTTTCTGCATCGACTGCTTCTCATTCAGATGAATCACCACCCCATGCTTGATTGAATTAGAAGTTGATAAATATGAAGAAGATAGTGTTTCTGCCCCTGTCAATGTTGAATAATTTGTCAATGCTGTTTTCTGTAAATGTATTTAATATGAATGGTAAGTGGTGATTTACACTGTTTATTATTACATGTATTTAAAAATTATTATTATTTACGACGTTGGTTGAATATATCGTTCTTACTTTACATGTATTTAAATGAGAAAATCATATTCTATTTACGCGATTTCTGTTTTCGCGAGGGTCTCGGGAACGCATTTATAGCGTAAACAAATAACTACCTGTACAGTATATAATTTTTTTTAAAACAGTCCACACATACAGCACTCGATATAAAATGTAACATGAAATAAGCAGCAGACAAGCCCCAGCAAAAATGACGTGCTAGAATTATATTCTGTGCCATAAATCTTCTTCAAAGGAGGCGAGAGCGACATTAAGTGTTACGTACGGCCGGTATTATCATAAGGAAGCGAAGCGTAGTAGAGAATAAACAAGTAGCTCCCTTCAGATGTAGTTTCATAGACAAACGGTAACAGTCCTGTGGGCGGCCAAAAGTCTAATGAAGATGTCCAAAAAGAGACAAATATGCAGTTAGAAAAAAAAATGCAATGCAAAGACAGCGACGAAGACAGCCAGTATTCATTGGGCATATTTTGGGATGATAAATGTTAAAAGCGGCCTTGAAAAATGGTAAAGTTAATCCCATAGAAGATAGTGACGTAGGGGGAGTGAAGTGTTAGAGACTTCACTATACTAGGTCCAGCTTTATGAGGAGGGGGTGATCAGTTCCCTTCCTCGCTACCTTGACCTTCCTTAACTCAAGATAAGAGTCAGATACCCATTTACAGCTGGGTAGACTGGAGCCGTGACAAGGGCAATATTAATGGTAGCTTTGTAGAACGAAAACAGAAGCAGGTGAAAATTCTAACAACCTGGTATTGAAGATAATCAACAACAAAACTGAAAGAAGATATTATGGGCTGAAGTTATGGGGAAACTTGATAGTGAGCTCGGCACTTGCTGAACCACTAAATTATCATAAATTATCATATACATCGTATACAGGCTGAAATATGCCATCACCACGACACAGTAGAGATAAGCCTGTTTTGCAACAAGTCTCCACTTTGGACGTATCCCAAAAAGGTATGTAATCGATCTGGAGAGAGCCAACAGAAACGTCAGTCACTGTGGAGCCCTGGGGTAATTCTAGCTTTTTGTGACTCCACTTTTGACATTATTACTCTGGGAAGCTAAAGAGGTTTAGAATTTTGGAATCGAGTAGTGCGGCGTTGACCTCCTCGTAGCTTGGTGGCTCTGTTTTATTTTCTCTGCCTTTTTTTAAAAATCTCGGCGACTGTCACCTTGACAGGGTGTCCTCAGTTATGAAACTTGAGAACGGTGCAGAGGAGAATGAAACTAAATACTCTTCTATCCGCAGATAACCTCCACCCCGTCACCTCATCTGATCTTTACAATAAGAGATACATGAACTTCGTTAGAAGAATTTTCTCATTTACTGTACGCGGGGAGTTTGAACTGGTCGTTGCATGATTCAGATGTTTTCTTGGCCAAGCTGTAGCACTTCACAAATTATTATTGTTATTAACATTATTATTTCCAATGTTTCAAGTAATACGCTGCTCCATAGAGTACAATGGAAGTTTATTGCACACATTAGGGAAAGACAGTTCACTCTTATTTGAAATAGGGTTGCTGGTTTTCAGATTTGCAGTACATGACAACAAGAGCTACTACGTTTGAGCTTCCGAAAAAGAGGACACTCCATTTCCGAGTTTCCGGGGGGAAAAAAATAATATTAAGCAATCTATATATATTCTTCTGAATAGAGAGGGCACTCAATATATCAGCTTCTGGAAAAAAAAAAGAATACCCCATATACGAGCTTCCAAGAAAGAGGGCATTGCCAACAACTGGTGCTAGGAAAAAACAATTCTTCCGGCTGATAGTAGATTTCCCCGTAAAATGTTTCACTTTCTTGCATATACTGACGTATTAACAGTATTCTCAAAATGCATTTATAATAAATCATAAATTCCTTGCTCTTTCACTAACTTTAGTATCCTAGCCCCAAGAAAGAGGAGCTTCTCGTATCTGCCATCAGCAACCGAAGAAGACCGATTAAACAGTTGGACCATTGTGTCAGTATTATTATATTCCAGATATTCCAGAATGCAAAAGCAAGGAAGATTGGTTTTCAAAACATAGGTGAAGCGCACAACAAGGCTACTCTTAACCAAGTTGATATTTATAATATATAAATAAATGACGCAATGTGCTTAATATATAATTTTGTTATTATTTATATAGTCATGGAAAGTTAATAATTGAAGGAAGAAATGTTTAAAAAGTTACGTGTTTTTAAAGTCATCCCTACTGAAACTGTTAGAATTGGGCTCGCACTTCAAAGGGAGGGGGAGGGAAGATATATATATATATATATATATATATATATATATATATATATATATATAGAGAGAGAGAGAGAGAGAGAGAGAGAGAGAGAGAGAGAGAGAGAGAGACCGAGAAAGACTTAATTTATCCCAATCCTTAAAACCAGGAGTGCAGAGATCACGTGAATATTTATTGTATGGAAATATCTTATCACTTCAAACGGCAGCATTTCCAGACCTGTTATCATTAAAGCAATTTTCAAACCGAAATCGTCTAGTTTATAATCGTCTTTCAAGCCGTTAGGACATTAAAAAAAAAAAAGATAAATGAGGAATTACGAAGCATTTGTGCTGTGTTTCAAAATGAAAGGAGAAGAATGGGTACTCCACAATCTGAACAAAGGGTAGTGGTATGAAAAGTTTGATAGAGATCACAAAGCGGACAGAAATGTAAATAAAAAATAATAATAATAATTTTCCGCGACACTGTTGTCATTGTTACATTTGTCAGGCACGCGTCTACATCAGACTGCATGCAAATGGCGAATTCAGTATGTTAACAGGTAAGTCCACTGGAGGTACGTGGAAGGTTTTTTAGTGGTCCGTAAAGGGTTTTCTGAAGGCATGCGGAGGGTTTTCTGGTGGTACGTTGAAGTTTTTCTAGTGTTCAGTAGAAGGTTTTCGGGTGGTATGAAGAGAGGTTTGTAGTGATACGCGAAGGGATTTCTAATGGTACATGCAGGGTTTTCTGGTGGTACGTGGAGGGTTTTTCCGTGGTACGTGGAGAGAGTTTTCTAGTGATACGCAAAGGGTTTTCCGGTGGTAAGTACAGGGTTTTCCGGTGATAAGTGCGGGGTTTTCCTGTGGTAAGTGCAGGGTTTTCCGGTGGTAAGTGCAGGGTTTTCCGGTGGTAAGTGCAGGTGGTTTTTCTATTGTTCCGTACAGGGTTTTCTGGTGGTACGTGGGGGTTTTATGGTGGTATGGGGAAGGTTATCAGGTGGTACGTGGAGGGTTTTCGGGCGATACGCTTTAAGTCTTTTGTGTAAGTTGGCATATTTAATCTCTGCAATCAAAATCATTTG
The DNA here is from genome assembly GCA_024509875.1 of Oreohelix idahoensis. Classification (NCBI taxonomy): domain Eukaryota; kingdom Metazoa; phylum Mollusca; class Gastropoda; order Stylommatophora; family Oreohelicidae; genus Oreohelix; species Oreohelix idahoensis. The sequence continues at coordinate 44,352 of JAMPIV010006385.1, read as the reverse complement.
GATGCAGTTAGTATTTCAACGCATGATGGTATTTTTGTATCAGTATTGTCACCTGACACCAATAAGAAAGGATTGTTAACCCAGGTGGCACCAAGGGTTAAATGTCAGACCATTTTTACAAAAATGTGACATCAAGGATGAAGGTTCACACTTCAAAATATCAGGAGCTGATGGCCACACTGCCTGTCCAACCACAACACATTAAGGGGTTAAAAGTCACACAATCTGTCTACTCACGCGACATCACTATTGACAGCTTCACTATATGTCTAACTAGAAAACACGGAGGGTTAAGTGGTCATCATCATCATCATCATCAGTTGCAATCTGTACATCAAATGTCGGCTGCAATGGATCCCCAACGTCTTCTGTCTCTTGTCTTGATGGTGCACTCTGATAGACTCTTTCCTGTCCATCTCTTGATGTTATCTCCCCACTTATAGCGCTGTCTTCCTCTTGCACATTTGCCTTTAACGCTGCCTTCCGTCCTAATCATGTGACACAGAACATGTGAATCCCACCACGTTATCAGACAATGTTACACGCAACGTCCCACGATTTCCCCAGCAGCAGAAAAATGAGAGTGTTAGAATCACACCATTTGGCCAATCAAAAAAACACCGACACCTATGGTTATCGTATCGAAATAAAAGGAGCGAGACAGAATAATGTGTGAGGCAGATTAAGGCACACTGTGCACCCTGCTGTCAGCTATTTGAAGATAATGTCCACTAATCATTCTATGCTTTCGTGTAACTTAAGGAGTCTCTCATGATACAAAGAAAGAATTTGCCTACTGCTTTCTCATGCATGTCGTACGAAGCTACTAATATGAGATTGTGCCTGGGGCTGGCAACCATGATGTAAAACGAATTTCTACATAAACTACTACTCCAGGAGCAGGTAAATGGTTGGCACAGGCTTCTTGCAACGGGATTAGCTGTAGTGGTGGTTCTTTGATATGTAACGAGTGCAAAGTAGAATGGTGAAGAATCATTCCTTGTCTCTGAAAGTTAATCTTTCTTCCTTCAATCCATGAATCTTTCTTAATTCAATCTTTCATTTTTCTGTTCTATTCCTTCCTTGCTCTTTCTTTTTTTTTTTTTTTTTTTCAATGTCTCTCTTGCCTCACGTAATGTGTTCCATTTCCTACTTTCTTCGTCTGCTCAATTACCTAAACACTTTCCTAAATCAAAACTCTTTCAAGTTTGAGTTGTTTTTTTTTTTCTTTCTCACCGTGGGCTAGTCTCATACAATAACTCACTCCACCGTATGTACTTAACCTTATCGTAGTACCCGCAGGCACATTAAAATCCACAAAGAAAGCATAACAAAAAGAAGTAAGCACTACACAAGCAATAAAACTCACTTTACAACAAAACAGTGCATGATAACATAAAGCGAATTCCAGTATTTCCATTTGTGCCTTGTGCATTTTGTTTTTCTTTTTTGCCTGAAATGAGATGTATGGCTGTCAGTGAAAGAGAATGTGTTTTGCCGAATTCAGGTACGAGGAAATACTGCTCAGCTACAAAGCATTTACACAAGGGCAGTAAATACGAGGCAGGGGAGAAAACTACAGCAAAGATAGCTACACTGGATGGATTGATGGTGTGAAAATGACAGCTTAGTTAACAGTAGGTCCAGGTCTAGAAATAGAGCTAATATATTAAATCAACTTTTTTTATGTCGTGATCACGCGCGGCCGGGAAGTGAACGTGAGGGTAGTGAAAAATGTGACTGTTTACATCACGCGATACGACAGCTCTCAGCAAAGCTAGAACCGAGCTGCACCAGAACACACAGCAACACAACCCTGCATCAAAGCAAGAAGATTAATTTGATCGAGATAGCTATTTTTCACTTAGCCATTCTTCTTATCCTACTTCATTGCTTTCTTTATTCCTTGACATGTAACAAGTTTTGATATATATATATATATACATTTTTTTTTTGATTGGCCAAATTGTGTGATTCTAACACTCCCGGTTTTCTTTTGCTGGAGAAATGGTGGGACGATGGGTGTTACATTGTTTGATGTGATGGGATTCACAAGTTTCTGTGTCAAGAGATTAGGCAGATTCGTTTGACCACTTACGTCTCATGGAAAGAGAATAAAACAAATAAAGAGGTCTTAGAAAACCTAGGAGTGAAAAGATAATGCATGAAGGAGATCAAAATTAGACAGCTAAAATATTTTGGACATGTAAATAGACATAACACCTTACTGAAGACCATAATAGAAGGATGACCTGAAGGCAAGCAAACGTGACAGAGGAAGACATGGCTATGAGTGGGAAAATAATATCAAGAGATGGACAGGAAAAAGTCAATCAGAATGCACCATCAAGACAAGAGACAGAAGACGTTGGGGATCCATTGCAGCCGACCTTGTTTAGACTTTAAAAGGCTGATGGGTTCTGTTTACACTGCTCTCGCTCGGCGCTGGTCAAGGTTAAAGGCGCCGCACGTTCCTAAAATGTCAAGGAGTAACAGCCAAGCTGGTCCTGCGTCCGTCTATAAGACCCTCTTATGATTGCGTCTCGCACAACGTCAGTCCACTTCTACCTTCACTTGGTTCCAGAGATAGTACTTTCTGCTGGTACCACCAATAACTGTGGTAATGAATAGAGACAAACGCTATTCTGGGTATGACGTTTTCCGACACATAGTTATGTGCCCCCCTTCTTCTATTCTACCATACCATTTATCTCAGAATTTACCCTCGATGAGAATTAAATTGGATAAAACTTTTTTTACATTTAAATAAAATAGCTTTAGCTTTACATTACATTTAAATTAAAAGGTTAATAATACAGATAGTCTGTTTACATTTACCTCTCTACTAATTGAAAAGTGTTCACAATATAAATTGAATATGTTTTCATTTATGTTTACACTGATTTAAAGCTTGAAAACTTACATTAATTTTAAAGTGAATATTTTTATATGGACATTTACACTGCTTTGAAACTGCAAGCATTTATACTTAAAATGTACATCATTTCTTTCATCTTTTCCTCCCTGCTCCATATGGAACCTGAGACTGCTTTCTGCTTTTAGTTCTAATTAAGAAACTAGCAATAAAGCAATCACCAGCCCACGCAGTGGTGGTTCATGAATCATCATTCTATATGCTGAGGTTGCCAGCCTCAAATAACTTGGACATCCACTAGCGATTTTCCCAAATTAAAATTCACATGGTAATATACATATATATATATATATATATATATATATATATATATATATATATATATATATATATATATATATATATATATATATATATATATATATATATATATATATATATGTTAGTTCACATGGTAGTAATGAAATATAGAATGTAAAATGACAACTTACGCCAATCCTGGATCACAGACTTTTTGCTCAGATGAATAAAAGAGACTTGAATCGCCTCTTACACGCGTCTGTGGTGTCGTTAATTTAATAAGTTCCCTCTCTGACTTTGTGTGTGGTCCTTCTGTTTCCTCAGTCCCGGTTTCCTTATTTAATATGAAAGAGATTTCCTGGGCTTTGAAAGTCCGTTCAAAATTCTCCAATAAAAGGTGTACGGTATGTTAAGAAGGAATTCTGAATTCTAGGCTTCACTCTAGCAAGGTCTGGTATCTTGGCAAGCGATCTTCACAGTCGAATAACACTGAAACGTGTCAGGTTATATTCCCGGTCTCCCACGCACCTGTTTGTTATGTAGTTAAATAAACGCTCCAGTCATTTTCAAACAGGCGGGTGAGGGCTGTCGTGGTTGGGTTAAGGTTTTATTGTCGAGTCAGACAATTTGAGTGAAATCGACAATGATAGTGAACTGGCAGAATTATAGACAAAACACAGATAATGTATGAAAATAGGGTAAACTTGAGACAAACCTGGAAGAGGATTTATTGAAGCTATCTCTTTCTAGGCCCCCAACACACTTATATGTCTAAGCAACACCCGCTCTCTCTCCTTTCTCACCGTCAGATAGAGACTATAGTAAGAGCTGAAATATGTATGGATGAAGGTCGTGAACAGCGCAGTAACAAAAGGTTAAAATTTATTATAGTTCTCTTTTGCTTGAATAGAAGAAGAAGCATACAAATCTCAGCAAAATAATTGATCAAGTAACAAAGTTAACAAATTTATCAATTCATAAATCAAAAGGGACAATTTCCCAAACCCTCCTATAGAACAACGACAAAATAAATAAACGGAGAGTTAATCCTTCGGCCGCGTGTGAGAATTATCAATTAACACAGTCAGTTTTTATGTTAAATGCACTGGAGACGCTATTCAGCGCCAACTTCACCATTGGGGACGCTATCCATGCGCCGTGTTCACACACACACACATGTGGTAAAGTGGGATGTTATAAATATTTATAGGGGACTTAGTGTACTGACTGAGATCAGCTGTGAAGGTATCTGTATCTAATAAGTGTGGTGTATGACAGATGACCTTACTTGCTACCACATTTATACCTCAGTCAGAATTATTCTGGAATATTGTGATGACTACGTTAAATGTCTAGGGTTATGAAAACGTTGAAGTGTAAGTCACAACAACAACAGACAGATAAACAATTTAATTTATTCCACAACACTTACAACACTGTGACACTCACACACATATAACACTCTATAAGACTATCTTAAATGAGTCAAGTGTTTAAGTTTAAAAATATATGTATTAATTATTTCAATAATGGGTATCCTGATTTAACTACACAGTGAACCAGGAATCATAATCAAATGTAATTACAAGTATTATGTACACAGTTTATATATATGAACTTTGTATTGACATAGTTTATTATTATTATTCTATGTGTGTAATTTGTGCAGTAGTAATATGAGGTAATACTGGTTTTGTTCAAGCTTGGTTGTTGTTTTTCATCATGACTTCAAGTTGAGCTCCTCTGGCCACATAAGCTTATCTTTCGTGATGGCGGCAGGAAAAGACTCCTCTGCTCGATTGCTTCACTGTGTTCTGGAGACACCTCACTGGTCGCTATCTGGACCAAGGAGTATGCTGTCAGCCTCTGGATTCAGCAAAACTCAGACCAGGTGCTGCTTCAATAACTAGGACCACAGTCCCTGAAACAAGAAGGTTGTACCTCCTACTTCATAACTAATTTATAATCTATTTCCAGACTGAACACAATACATAACAAACACTGAGTTCAGAGCGATAGGCCAACTGCTAGCTTCATCTGAAACAATTTACACCAGTATTCTCCTCCTAAATGGTTACTACGCTTCTGCAATTCCAGCATTAGTTCCTTCTAGTCAATAAGATAGGTGTCAGTGTACTGTTTGGCAATTCCATGCAGTTTTACTTTTCTCCGACACCTCCTGTTCAGGTTGGAGCAAGATTTAGGCCTTGCCTCATGTGTGCTACTGAACCACACACATATACAGACATAATTTATCAATTTACATTTAATTTTCATTAAAAAGATATTGAATATAACAAGCTTACCACAATTCATGGAAATAATACACAGAAACGTTGACTGGCGATGAATAATGGCACAAATTCCGATCTGCCTCTGTCCCAGACTTTTATTTATAAAAATATGATCTGGATCTCAACGCACTGTTTCTTAGTAAGTTTATTTTAAAATGTGGCACTGAACTGACGCTCTTAATTGCCTATATTGGCGGGTCTAACCAATCGGGCCATGTTTACACAGCTTTTCAAAAAAAGTACCCTTACTACCGTTTCCCCTAACAACAAAGAATTAGTATTTATAGTCCGACTAATCGTGTTTAGCCTTACATTTACTTCTATCCAATCAAATAAGATTTTACATGGTGGCCCATTTCCCGTAAAATAGTGGTTTCTTCTTCTTCTTCTTCTTCTCGTTCGCTGTTGTTTAGAAATGTCTACACAAGAAGTCCGGTTTTCTGGATGTATGTTGCTGTGGTTGAAAGTTCTTCAAGACTCCCAAACAGCTTTGTGTGGATGTGCGTCTGTGTGGGCCAATGTTCAGTTCGCAATTGACTAAGCATGTGGCAGTCTTGCAGGATGTGTTCGGCTGTCTGTGCTGCCTGTCCACACGTACATAGGGGTGATGGGACCAATCTCAGTCTGTATAAGTGACTATTCAGTCTGTTGTGTCCTGTTCTCATACGGAACAGGATCACCTGTTTTGCTCGATCAAGATATTGATAGTTGTCTCTTTGTTGATCAATTTTCCTGATGGCCTTGATAAGGGTCTTCTTTTCCTGGAATGTGATTGTTTGTTCTTTTTGTTCCTGTGTTGCTCCCTCTTTTGCTAACATATCTGCTCTCTCATTTCCTGGTATGCCACAGTGTGATGGTATCCACTGTAGCACTACCCTTCTTTTGATATTTACTTCGCATAGGACTTTGTTTAATTCTGGCAGTTTATCACTGTTGAGGGCTTGCAGAACTGACATTGCATCGGTAAGGAATACAACCTGCTGACATTGGCTTATTGTGTTATTTATTATTCCTGCAGCAATGCTTATGGCCTGTACTTCAGCAGCATAGTTTGAACAGAATATTCCAGTAGGTGAACAGGTGGATTCATTTTCTTTGTCTGGATAGACCACATAAACTCCTGCGCCTCCGTTCTTCACTGCTCTGGTTGCAGATCCATCAGTATATACTTGGATCCATGCTTCTCTGGGGTATAGTTCTTCAATCATGTCACATGCTGCTATTTTCCTTTGGAGAGTATTTAGCTCTCCCATGGGGCAGGTGGTAGTTATGGAGGTCTTAATACTGAAATTTTGATGGTGTTCCCATGGGGTTGGGAGGAGTGTGGGAGTTATTTCCTTAGTGATGTCTGATAGTGGTTTCAAAACATGCCACTGTGCGATTATTTTTTTGGTGTTGTCTGACACCCTCACTATTTTGTTTTGGCTATAATTTGTTAATTCCTAGACTGTTTGCGTAACACTTAACATATTCTTTGTCAGCAAGTCCTAAGGAACCCAAATATATAAGTTTTAAGGGAGCTAAGTGGCGGCGTTCAAAATATGTATTTTCTTCTAGGATAGTCGTGCTGTTACCACCTCCTCACTTCCAAACTTTTAGGGCGTCTTCTGTACTGTCAGGCTTTCAAACGTAAACCAGTATAATGTCATGTTTCCTAATAAGCGTTTTTCAGGTTTTTAAACCTAACTCTCGTAGTTGTAGTGTTTTTTTTATCACGGTCTATTTGAAAAAAAGTTAGTGCCTCTGGCCTTTCGCGCGGGGAGGGTATTAATTTTGTATCGCGAGACGCGTGTTCGTGTTGCATGCGTTCCTGCTTTCAGCCCTCCCTCTCTCTCTATCCTAAGTTCATCTGTCTTTCCGTTTATGTTAACGTAGTGTAATTAATGTTAGTATTAATTTAGGTCATTAATCAGCTTGCGTATCTCAAGGTTTTCTTAGAAATGCAGTCCACGTTTTATTGTGTTGTTGAAACGCGTGTATGCTGCTATAGGCTTTACTATCAACGTGGAAACGTTACAATTTGCAGACGAAGTAGAAAACAAGGGGGATTTCGAGTACAGTCATTGTGACAGCACTGTTCTTTACCATTCTTCTTTCCTTTTATTGAATTTATTTGTTAGGCTTTACATTTACCTTTTAATTTATATATGTGGATTTAGAATGTTTCACGACAACACAAAACAACCAAGCTAGGCTGTATATTAACTCTGTCTATATTCTGCCTACTACAACACGCAGAGTCCGTACTGACCAGTAGACCTAACAGATCAAGGGGGCCAACTGAGGACGACCGCCCGTTTTTTGCGCTCTTATCCGGCGCGGTAAAATATAATAGGCGTGCCTCGTGGACGAAACTCGGTTAGTAGATCCATTTGGGTCTGAGTTGAGCCCTGGAAGTTGGGGACTGCGCCTCAGTGTAAGGACGCAGTATGATAATTTCAATTCAGCTGGCGACGATGAGTAAGATGAGGGTGTCTAGACTGAACGGAGCGCCTAGTCAGAACGAGGCAAAACTATCATTTAATTTAATTTGAAATTTGTATTAGATGGAAATCAGGTTGTTTGAACGGAGAATAACATGAGTTTTTTTTTTTTTAATCGTTAAGATTTTCACCTTCTTGTAGGGAAGCACGTTCCATTCAGCCATTGGCATGAGTCCTTTGCTTAGATCAGAGCGCAGTTAGTTGCCTTAAAAAAACAGAATAAAAAAACAAACAACTGTAGCTTAACTTTAGTGCTTGTTTGACAAATACTAGGCCACGAAAAGGACCACTAGTGACTACCAGCTTAAGAAATGAAGCCCTGAATGGGGCTTGTCTTGAAAATGACTTCTGGCGTGCAGTTTACAGGAATGTTCGCTGTGGCGATGGAACGATATATGCCTGACACGATTAGCCGCGGGAAACGCTTCAGGGCTAGGTTCTGACTGGCAGGAACAACAGCATTTTCTATTTTCTATTTCAGTTTCAGAAAAACTGAGAAAGTGCAAAAATGGAGCGGAAATGTAGATAGAAGAAGGAGGACGGAACGGAAAATCGGGGATTGGGGGGGGAGGAGCAAGAAAGTTTGTGAGTGACCAGACCTATTAATAAGAAAAGCGTTGACTTAAAAGAGATTGTCATAAACTGGCACAAGAACTAACAGAGAAGAGGAATAACGGACAGATAATCGATACAGACACAGGATGATCAAGTAAACATAACAGACCTGAGATCTGTTTGTCAACCAAGAACTCTATCGAGGCTTCCTGTTCTTGCTTGCTCACCTCGTGTCTGCGTTTATTGATTGACTGTCTGCATTTGTCATTCAATCAATCAATACCCTTTAGCTCCCCGAGGAGCATAGGCGTTCAACGAAGACATGCCAAGTCTTCCTGTCCTGTGCCATCCGCTCAAGTTCTTTCCATGTTTTCTTCATCATATTCACCTCTGTATCCAGTTCTCTTCTCCATGTGTTTTTTGGTCTACCTCTACCTCTCTTTCCATGTGGATTCCAGAACAAGGACTGCCTTGTAAGTCTGCATTTGTTCGTTGTTAGTATTTTTCGTTTTTTTCATCAAATCATCGTCTTCTCCCTTTCCTTTTGAATGAAGCCTGCACCAAAGCAGTCATGTACTTTTATAGACGTGGTTTCTGTAGCTATTAGTTTTACATGATCAGGCTGCCAGACCCAAACAAAATCTCAGATTAGTCGTCCCGTGCGACAGGGAGCGGTAGTCTTTTAATTTGTAAATTTGGTATTCCTCTTAAGAGAATAGGTAGGTACGTCTCTGCCACGTGATAATAGTAATCCGAAGTTCGTCGGAGCAATAGAAAAAGTTATGTGCAAAATGGTCCGCGTGTGTGCAACTGTACGTAAAGAATGGATTTAGGACATAGAGGGAACTGATCTAGACCATAAAATGGTTGACTCTACACATAAAAAGACAATAGTAAGTAATCAGACAAAGGTGATCGCTTTCTGAACTAAATTGGTTTTCTGAGATTCAAAATAGATAGTCAGAATATAGTGCAAAATCTTGTTGAACAGTTGGGGAGACCATTTGGCTCCGAGTGATTCAGTGAAACCGATGGTTGATTCTTCCTCGCCACTTCGGATAACGACATTGAAATACAGTTTGAGAATTTGTCGTATAGCTTTAAAAGATTTGACAGCTCATTCTCAGGTCCTAGAGAACCTACTTGCCTATAGACACGTATCCCATTCCTATGGGGATAAAGGTTCAATAGTTTAGATTTCACGAAATACAACCGCCAAGGTACAGAGACAACATATAGTACTGTATACGTTATAAAGGGGATACGACTCTATGACTGGATGAGGCCTCTAGTCTACAAATTTTGTATCTGTTAATCTCACAGTTTTTATATTATCTACATCTTGATAAATAAACATACAAACATATTGCTCAATTTGTCCCAATTGCCCAATATCCTGTAACTGTACATAGAGAATAAATTATTAAATATAATCTATATAGCTTACACGTTAAAAAAAATGCATGATTCCACCTCTCGGCACGCGCCAACCCTTTCACCACCAATTGCAACCTGTATTGTGTGAAAGAAGGGTTAAAGGTTACAATGAACATGAACCATACACTGTCACTTTAGATCCACCTGTTGTCCTCGACTACACTCCAAATTAGCTGTTCTATTATATCATAAGTACTCTAGAAACTCTAAGTCCACTGGATAGTCTGGTAAACTATAAAAAGCGAACGGCGATAAGAATTGGTGGACCTTAACACCCCATATGTCTGGTCTTGGCTGCACCAGGACTCTCGGTTTTAACTGGGCCCTTATCCTGGGGAATCTCCAACGAAACACGGACACAAATGCTAAAATATAGATTGTACAACGAACTTAGATAGAAACTTTGCCTAGAAGACTGTTCCTATGACTACGATTTCACAAAGACTAAACAGTTCTGCATATCTGTGCTGACTTAGTAGATGAAGAAGTGCGTGGACGAGTACCCCTATCTGCTCTCCCACTTATCCTCTGGATTTTTGACTTGAGAGTTTACACAGTAATTACCCACCCCCCCCTGGGTTTCTGGTACTGGAACTAGTAGTTGGTATAATCTATCCACTATGGAATATTAACACGCTGCGAGTATCTATATCTGGGCCGTCCTCGGCATTTATTATGGCCGTTGTAGAAACAGAACACAAAATTACCCACAACGATGGCGCTGCATGACGCCCCAAATCTGACGTGTGTAAAGGAGTCTATCCGGGGGCGCCAGAGCTCAGGATTTATCCGAAGTACAGAAATAATCCCTTAGACTTCAGCGTTCGTTAGGATAATTATGTCTTTCCTACCAGGCTGTGGATATCGTCTATCTTATATACATTTTTCTCTTCTCTCTCTTCCATTAATACTTGTGCAACAAACTAACTGTAAATACATTGCGGTTCTGCGAAAATGCCACACCACTTTGCCGTTTATTGGATCTATCCTTGAGAAATTTATTTGGTCTCATAATTACGCCTCTCATTCCCACAAAAGCCCTCGGCACCTGCTGGTTTAGACCAAAATAGAGGGCAAAAACAACAGCATAAACAAGACAACGTTAATACTCTATTACCAAATAACAATTAACTTATGAGCAAACCCTTATGTCTTTAACCACTTTAAGTCTCTCCCCGTCGATAGATCAGATAACCAAGATCCCCCCCTTACTCTCTCCCCGTTATGCTCACCATACATAAATCACTTTCTCTAGCGCATATAGAAACTCATAGTTCCGCTCCCCATGAGCTCTCACCTTCATCGTTACCTGAGGCCATCACACAAAGGTAAACATTGGCTAACCCAGAATCGACCCCCTCCTTGTTATGCCTGAATTTAACTCTGATGCCTTGCATACTCAAAAATATTTTCAATGGCCCGTGTTGTGGAGATCACTCTAAGACCGATACTGTGGACTCACTTCTTTACGCTGGACACCCTAAATGCACGTAAGGATTAATAGTAGAATTTCACAAACTAGTCATCTCTTAGGGAGAATTCCTGCAAAAGTCTCCACGTTCCTCAGTATGATTAACACCTCAAAACATTGAAAATAAAAATTATTATTCCCTTGAAACATTAAAATAGATTTCATCTCAATCTTACTGATATTAAACAGTAATAACGCATAATTGCCACAATCATTAACTATTAACCATGGTTTACGCTAGCATCATACATTGCCGTCAAAAGTTTGATTACATAAGTTGGGGTAAATCAATATTTCATAATCTCGAGTAGTATGGTTAGACAAAAACAACTAGGTGGTCAGTAACAATTTTATGACCACGTGTACTTCTCTCCCCTCCTGCCGCTCCCCTGCCATTGACATCGTATAATATAAAGATTACCATGTAAAACCACGCGATCACGTGTCTTTCCAATAAATACCTCTATCACTTCAGTACAAAACAAGTATATATGACCGTATAACTATATTAAATAGCGATAGCATCAATACTACTCACTAAAATTCACAAGAATACAAAATATACATTACATACGTTGGTCTCCGCGGACTATTTCGTGTATGCTATACATATGATGTAGAGAGATGCGGCAGTTCTCTCTTCCCGGCAATCCGAAACTTTTGCCAATTAGATACAAAGCGGTGAATTTATTCTCACCTTTTTCTTATTCCATTAGACAGCTATTCTTTACACATACAAGGATTGAAATGGAACCTATAAATGTTCAAAGTTTATACTAAAGATTCGTTATTGATGGCTCTGAAGTTTAAGAATTAATTATTAAACTTAAAAACTTGCCCATAGTTAAAAACCTCCGTAAAATGTATCGAGAATGCTGAAAACTTTGTCTAGGGACGTAGAAGAGAAAACGACAAAAAAAATGTTGGACTTTACCTCAAATATCGATTTGTCACCCTACTGAAGGCTCAAAATCGTACTTGGGACTGGCTGTAAACCGGCTTCACATCTTGGCAGACCTTTATCATTAAAAAGTAGAAAAGACGCACTTGCTATGAAATATAATGGGCTTTTTTAAAGATCAAAGGGACTCCTCCCACGACGCCGAACCTTCATGACGGTACATCTTATGCGCAGGCGTGGTTCTAAATAAAGCCAATGAGAGCTCTGCATAGTTTCAAACTGCCATCTCGTATACCGATCTCTGTCCCAATATAAGCCATAAATGATATCGACCGTTCCTTGATGTAACGTTGCATGGGTTTTTATAGTAACGAGGAGAGAGAAGAACGAGATTAAAGCCTAGCCCTTATACTGGAGGAAATTGTAAGACAGAAAGAAGTATGGCCGCGCAAATAAATTTGTGCTAAGAGTCTCCCGACGCGATAAAAGAATGGATGGCGTTATATTGGCCCACGCCAGATTATCTTGTATAAAAAAAGACACGGTGCAAAGCCTGTGGACTCTTGCCTCTATAAAATATTCTTCTAGAAAAATGTACTGTCCTCCTATTCCTACACCCCCGCCATTCTAAACACATAAAAGAAGGAACTCCATTAATTTTGACAGATGAGATCCTCAAACTCCCTCGTGGATCTAATCTTTGATAAAAACGTAAATTAATAGTAAGCGTGAAGAGGAATACCATGGAGAAGGAGATTTACCTGTAATCACTCCTAAATAATAGTGAACTTATGAATGCAAGTTGAGATAAAGACTTGGATGGGCCATATTTGAAAATGACAGGAATCCGTCGTAAGAGTATACTTTCGGTCACATCATCCCACCTTCGAAAGACTGTTTCGAGCTTCGATCTGCATTACTGAAAATGTTCTGTTCTCTGTGTTTCACAATATGGCCCTACATAAACTCCTGTTCTAAGACCAAGTGCTGTCTCGTCCCTTTTAGACACATACCCTATTCAGTGTGTTCTTCGACCTTCCTCTTTTGCCCGTTTCCTACCTTTCCACTCCTTCTCCCTAGAATGAGCTATACTCCGTTGGGAAGTTTTGATCTCTCTTCAGACCTGTGCAGGTCTAATGGCAGTGGTAGGTTACTGAATCTTTTTCCCTTGGCAAATGGACCGTCAAAAGGCTGCTTCTGGTCAGTGATGTGACCGGGTCGGAGGCTGATGTTGGCGAACCTGGCAATGGGCGGACTTCATACGTGCGCAGGTCTAGCAGAGTTTGTGGAATGCTGACCCGGTACCGTGCGAAAACTGATGCACACCGTCTCGGGTTCTCTGGTGGTAGAGCGCCTCACGATTTCTTGCTGGGTCTGGTCTATTGGATCACGATCGACCCCAATAGCTTATACCTTTGAAAGAATAGGTAGGTAAGTTCTCCCATGGGCAGTGGATCTGGAATCGCTCTTAACCTACCAATCATGAAGCGGGACAGAGCTCTCCATAATTAGGCTCCTTGCAACTTGCAGTAAGGTCGCTTTTCCTCACTACTTTTTACTGGCCTGTAAAGTTGGTGTGCATGAAATATGTTAGACCACGGGAGCTCCCGTCTAAACAACCTTGGGTTTACTCTCTTCAAACCTTGCCCCATACTCCGGGTATTGAGAGTTAATATTCGGTCATCCTGTTGGAATGTGCTCCTTGTCAAGTGCATGAACACTGGAACGGTTTTAAATGATGTCCCGTTAGATCGCGGAGAAGGCTATACTGTGTTTCTGATGATTATAGCTCGCTCAGTGGAGACTCTGTTCTAAATGTTCCATTTGAATAACAGTTCTTTCGGTCTGTATGTCCACTATCCTGAAGGAGCTAATACCATCGGGGGCCTAATTCCGGACGACAAAGTATGTACATTCCACATTCACCACTGTTTTGCCATTAGGCTGCTCCGGGATGTCAGGCGAATGGCCTCTGCCTGTGTTTTTTCGCGGCGAACTTTTGTCCCACTGGGGAGCTGGCGAAACATGCTCACCTTATTATGCGGGATTCGAACCCTGACCTCGACTTTCCGGTGTCAGAGTTATGTTGATGCTCTCTTACCGGCATGGAGAGAATCACGGTTAGCGCCATCCCCGAATTATAATGCACTTGACTTGCAATTATTCCCCCTTGTTATGCAGTTTCCACGCCTTGGGGTTCGATTGTAATTCTTCCCAGTCGTTGTCAGGGGATGCTTTCCTTAGGCTGACTGAATACGCCTTTCCACTGTGTTTGGGCTCTTCGGGGCACATTTCCAACGGAACGTCCCTTTTCTTGGGGAGTTGTAGTAGTTCGCTGCAGTATTGAGCCGACAACAGTTTAACAGTTATTTTATGGAACAAGATTTTCAAGAGGGGTTGTCCCTTTCTAGTCGCTCCTTTTCACCATTGTTGTCTTTCTATTTACCAGTTCTTGTTTTCTGTCTTTCCGATTTCACTGGGACCATTTCTTTTCATTGGTTATATGAAACTCTCGGATGGAAGGCTTCGCTGTCCGACAAGTTTTGCACAGTCCATTGCCAACGGCTAGACGATTGACCAAATAAGTTGTCATACCTCATTATTGCCACTGCAGGTCTTTCTGATATTCACAGAAGGGGGTGGAATATTTCGCTGCTGCACCCATACGTCCATGGATACTTTGCTAATCCTCAACGTGAATCATCTTATGTAACTTCTATCGAGATCAGCCAACATGATCTACATGTTACCTAGCTAATTTCTGCCGTCCCTACATGCCTCTCACAAAATATAGAGACGTGAAAGGCCCAATAACTCTTCCCGTTTCATTACCTACTAGGCAAAAAAATGCTGTCGCAAAAACCCGAACTCACGACTAACACCTAGTTCTGACTAATAACTTATCCTGGAAAAAAATAATTCAAGTACAAGCTACCCCAAAAACCGATACTTTATCTTTTCTGATCAAGAAAAAAAAAATTCCATTAGCCATCAATTACTTCTAAGTCATATAACAACACTTACAAAACAATATCCATCATATACTACATGGGAAAATACCTGTGGAAAAAAACTCATATAGCTGGAATCAGTCCTTTAATATAGCTCAAGGTATAGGGGTATTTTTTAAAGAAAATTTATTAGATTTTTCCCAGAACTTCCTACAGAGACAATCTAATGATTCTAGAATGATCCAAACAAAGATGATCCAAGGACGGACGCCATCCACTTTGTCAAGATCACAGAATTGAACCGTAACAAATAGATGATGAAGTTCCACCCCGGACGTGATAGCCCCCACTCTTGGTCTAAGAAAATGGGATTTAGGACTTAGAGGACACGTTTGGAACTTGTCCGTAGACAGTACATTAAGTTGAAAAGATAATTTTAGTAAGTTTTGTTGAAAGTGAAAGGCGGAATCTGGAAAATGAATAGATTCTACAGGATTAGAAAATATTACTAGTGCAAACTTCCAGAAAAACTGTGAAAGTTAGTGACCATTAGGCTCCGAGGTTGAGAACCCGAGGTGATTCTATTCATCGCCCTCTTCGGAGTTTAAAATTGCTATGGCTACACCCCTCGACAACCATCCTCTTATACTAACCTCATTGAGGCGATTAAGGGTCTTTCAATTAAGATTTCCACAAACAACCAAGGTTACAGACAAACATTTATAGCTAACTGTACATAAAAGAAGATAACATGACTGATGCCAGCTACAATTTATACATAGTTTTTTATACATCTTATGATAACTAGAAACTCAAAACATATGAATTTCTGTCCCATACATTCAACGCTGCGTGCGATTGCACTCCTGAAAATACTAAAATCTAAGCATCAGTTGTATTAAAAAGAATATGGCCATTGCTATCCACCCCCAACCCTGTCTCCTCACAATTTGGCAGCAACCTGTATGGTTGAGGATGAAGAAGGTAAGGTCTAACACAGCTGTAATGAGAACTACACTGCACATTATGATGTGAGCGTCCAGTACCCTTACTACCCAAAAATCAGCTGTTCTAAAATTCGTTAACTCTAACGTTCATAAGAGACTCCACCTGATTAGCGGGGGGTTTCAATGGAACGAGGTACTGCGAAGTCTACTACACTACAACGAGGCTCTGTCCACAGGACTCATCGGTTCTCTACACGGGTTGCCTATATCCTGAAATCTCCTGAACACTAAAACTAACTGCACCTGCACTAACACTTCAGCAGGACTTGGTTGGTCTGCTATATTCACCAAAAAAAACTGAGGTCAGTTCTGCCCTATCTGTGGCTGGACTTCAGTAGAACGAGAAGCGTTTACCCTATCTATCTCGCCATCCACTACTTCTGGACTCCTTGTAATGACTGAGGTTTAACTGAACCCCACTGGATTCTGGACTGGAACTGTAGCTGAGAACTTCTAGTCAACTCCGGAGAATTACCTCATGCCGCGAGTTGGATACTTATTACGGGCACACCGTCGGAGCTTTATTATGGCTATGTTGGCAGTGAAGAAGATACGAACACAAAAAATTAGCCTACATACCTCACGCTGGCAGCCTGCCAATTCTGCGTGTGTAACACGAGCGTCAGAGGCTCTGGATCATTATATCTTCACAAAAATCACTATTCGCTGGGATAATGTCTTCCCCTGGACTTGGGGAAAAACGTATTCTTCTTCCTCCGATCCGTTCCACTAATCTGGCAACGTAACGTAAAACCCCTTGCGGTTCTGCGTATAGAAAGCGAGCCATAACTTTGCCGGCGAGGGAGAAAGGAAATTTTGGATTTAGGTCTCAAAAGTTCCTGCTCTCATTTCCCACCAAAAAAGGCTGGGCACCTGCTTGTTTAACGGGTCCAAATGTAAAAAAACAACAGAATCACCCTAAATCCAAATCGTATAATACTCTATTACAAAATAGACAATTAACTTCCCTGAACAAACCCTTAAGTCCTTTAACACTTAAAGTCTCTCCCGTCTATAATCAATACAGCTCCCCTACTCTCTCCCGTTATGGCCACCCACCATACAAAATCATGGCAAACAAAGTTCCGATCTCCCCCACGGAGGGCTCCTTCTTTCTACCTAGTGCCCAAAGGTTAATTACATTGACTCTCTAACAAGGCCCAGATCGCTTGTTATTGCCTGACCTATATAAAATCCTCGAGCAAACAACTATATTTTCTATGGCCCAAGTCTGGGCAGTCAGGACGTTTATTGTGGCCTACTTCTTAACGAGCCCTAATGCCGAGGAATTCTGAAGCTGGTACACAGTGACTAATTAGTCCGTAGAAAGGTAGGAATTAATTAAATAATATCAAAGACTTAGTTCCTCTGATAGGTCCTTACTATAAAATCTCGTTTCGAGGGTCAGTTTTATGATTAATCCACCTGTCTTAAAAGTTGAATTATCAGTAAAATTAGATTGATTGACCGCGTTAAGACATAAATTTAGAAATTAAATTGCCTAGTAGGTCTTATGAACCAATCTTCCCTGAATGACCAGCTAGCAGTAATTATCATATAGGCAAATTCTATCTAAACACGCCTCAGATTAATCCCTGTGTTGTTTTCGCTAGCATCTACATGCCGGTCAAAAGTACTTATATATAATTGAGTTCAGGTCAATTAATTTCGTCATCAGTTTAGTTACAAAACAATGTAGGCTGTTCAATTCATTATGACCACGTAGTTGGATATCTCCTACGGTCTGCGTCCCTACAAAAAAACACTACATTCCATCGAATGCTGAACACTTGACCTCTCGTAACATTCTAAATAAAGATACCTTAAACCCACGCGGCCTCACGTGCTCTCTCATTTGAATACCTCTACTCACTCTTCGTGCCGTCACCTCAAGAAATTATCAATGGCGATGGTTTAACTATATAAATCGGAGCATCGTGAACTTTCCAATACTGGCTCATTTAAATCACAATATGTAACAAATACATCATTTCACACGGCATTATACCGAGACTATTTGTCAGGTAATGGTAAATACCATATTGATTTCGCAAGATGCGAGTTTCATCTCAACCGTAATCCGGTATTTGCAACATCATTCAAAGCGCGTAACCAAGATGGTGATTGGTGTTTCTCAACTTTTAAAAACCATGCCGCTATTCTTTATCAACAAGGATGAAATTGGACCTAAAATTTTCAAGCTCTATCACTAAGATCCGTATTGATGGTCTGGATGTTAAGAAATTAAATTAAACTATAAACTCTCCCGATGAAAAACTTCAAAATGATCGGCTAGGATAGGAATATACGCTAAAAACATGATGCTTACCAAATTACTGGATTGTCCTATCTGTAGGCATACTCGACTTGACTAGGGCACACCTACGGCGTTGGCTCATTGATGGGGTGGTATGATTGAGACCGTAAATGAGATGGTAATAGCACCCTACTCGGGACAAGGCAAGCATTGCTAAAGTTAGGGCAATGGCTCGCTATAATGCCAAAGACCCCTCACGCGCCGTTGACTGCATGGTCAGTGCATCAGGTCGGCTCACAGGCGTGGTCCTTCGTTCTTAAATATATAGCCCATTGAGCGCGTACTGGCATTTCTCAACTGCAGTTAGCTTCTAAGGTCCAATCAGAACCCTCCTGAAGATCACTGTCTGATGCATTCCAGTCCCCGCCCCCACGTGAGAATATGATAAACGGGTTTTGGGACATTGGACCCGTGGATCGGCACTATTAAGTTTCTATTGGGTTACATATGGAACATGTTTTTGTTTTGGAAAATGACAGCAAGAATTTGTTGGCCGAATTGAGATAACGTGTTTAAGGTGTTGTTTCATTTTTTTTTTGGCGGAGGCTGATGGGGGATCACTCAGCCTTACAACTTTGTGCAGGGTTTTTTGAAGTATCAAGGGTGGCTTTGACAGTGCAATCATGCATCAAGCTGCTCTGAGATAGCAGTGTTCAGTCTAAGATAGGGAGTACTGTAACAGATTACACATACAGTGGCAGAATGTCTGATCCTGTTTTAAGTTTTACATGGGTTTTGCTGTGCAAGATGATGCTTGATCAAACATTCGTCGGGATCTTGAAGATGTCGGAAAAAAACCGTTATGAGTCTTTGTTGATCGTGATGGTTGTGTATACATGGGTGTATGGACTTGGGCCGTGTAAATTCGCACCTCGACTTATATAGTTAAGTTGGAATCTAAAATGCCAGGATGGTCGTAAAAAAGACATGGGGCCTAGGTGTGTTTAGAACTGTTTGAATCGCATGGGGTCACTTTTCGGACTTCAACTGCTCGACACCTTCGTTCTATAGACTTCCTATTGTGTAGCATAGTTCTCTTTTCTGAAATCTCTGTGTTTCCACATGGGCCCTTGAAACTCATGTCTTACATGGCGGTCCTGTTCCTTATCCTACCCAATCCGTATTCACAGTGTTCTTCGAACCTTCCTCTTTTGCGTTTCCTTCCTTCTTCCTCCTACCCTAGAATGTGCTCCTGATGCTCCTGTTGGCCGAGAGTTGTTCTCTCTTCAGCTCATGTGCCGGTGCTCTAATGGCATACACTCCGGTGCTGTTACTTTCCCTATTGTGCCGTTGGCCCGTCTATAAAGGCTGTCTCTGGGTCTGTAGGGATGAATGTGAACCAGGCCGGGGACGCTATAGTTGAGCAGGAATATACATGGCATTTCGGCGTCTAGATCTTCACTTTCTCAGCCTGAGGTTGTGTACTTACGATAGCGCGGATAGTCCAGCAAGAGTTCGTTAGACTGCTTGGTTAGATCACAAGTGCGCGATTAACTGATTGCAAACGTCTCGGGGTTCCTCTGGTTGTAGGAGCCTCCGATTTCTTGATGGGTGGTTCTATTTGGATCACTGAAACAGCACCCAGAAGTATTCTAATCAAAGATCGCCTAATTCTGATACGCCTTCTATAATATTGTTAGAGATTCGAGGTACCAGCATGGACTCTAAGATTATCTGCTCGCAAAGTTACAGGTCATGTGGTTATGGAATCGCTCATTCACCTACCAATCTGAAGTCGGGACAGTAGCTCTCCAAACAGATATGCTCCTTATGAAGATGCGTTGGGTATTAATATATTTACCAGGTAAGCTTTTTTCTCCAACTTTCATTTTTATAGGCCCTCAGTCGAACTAGTCTGTCAGTTGATGGATGATAATTAATTCGTTGAAGACCCCACTCGGGGAGCTCTCCGTATTTTTCCTAACACCTGGTTCTATCCTATCAACCTTGCCCTCCCATGTGAGAATGAAGTTAACTAGGACCGTATACAGTCACTCGTGGAATGGTGCCTGCTAGTGGATCAACCGTGAAACCGGATTACTGTGTATAAGAACTTACTCAGCGTCTACTAGATGCGCGTATTGATATGGATAGCAGATTTGGTATATTAATACTGTAGTTTAGAATGCTCTCTAACACTCTCGAAGTTGACTCTCTGTTCTTTAGCTGTTCCCTTGAATACAGTTCTTGTCAGTTATGTCCCTCTCACTGAAGAACGCTCTCTGTAACTGCATTACACATCGGTTGGGCACCTAATTCCCACGAAGAACACACGAAGTACTTCCACAATCACCACTGTTTATGCCTATATAGGCGCTGTCAATCCTATAGGTCTGATAGCTCAACGAACAGACGGAATGTCGCCTTCCTGCCTGTTCGGTTTTATCGCCTATACTTTTGCTCCCAGCTGCGAGAAGAGCTGCCATTGGGAGACGCCACGAACTTTGCCTCATTAGGGATTCGAAAAACTCCATGAACACTATCGACCACTTTCCGTTTTGTCATCCTTCGTCGAGTATGTGTGCCTCTCTCACGAGCATGGGAGATATCGTGTATTAGCCTTTCTCGAATTATAAATGCTTGCTTTGCAATTATTCACCCTGCCTGTCAGGATTAAGGCGCCTTTGGGATGCTTGTTAAATATATCAGCCTGAGTGGGTGATCTATCAACGCCCTGGTAGAGATACGGCTTCGGTAATTATTTTGCCAGAGCGTTACTTTGGTAAGGGCCTGCTTTCCTTAGGCTGAAATCCTTTCCCTTGTTTGGGCTTCGGGTCCATATTTCAACGAAGCAGTTTACCACGCCTTTTGTCCTTCAGTAGAGTTGGGAACACTTGTGGTAAGTAGAATATTTCACTGCCGATTGAGCCGACACTAAGCTTCTACTACTTCTTTAATGGCACAACGATTTTCAGAGGGGTTGTCCCTTTCTACGTCGCACTCATTCTCTCCCCCCAATGTTGTCTTTCTATTTTCCCGTTCCTTGTTTTCTTCTTTCCCCGATTATGGTCATATTTCTATTCCTTGTTCTATGAACTTTCGGAGTATGAATTGCTTCGCTGTTTCCCTCTAGCTTCATCACTTCACGCCAGAAGGTCCATGCCACAACGCTTAGACTGATTGCCAAATAAGTTGTTATACCTTCATATTGCCCCCCTGCCGGCAGGCCCTTTCTTGCATATTCAGAAGGGCTGGGAAATTTTCGACTAGTCACACATACTTCCATGAATTAGCTACTATCAAGTGGCAAATCTTATTGTTCTTTATCGTGATCAGCCCATGTTACCTGCAAATTCTTGCCGTAAGCTCACTAATATAGACGGACGTGAGGCCCGCCATAACTTCCCGTTAACCTAAAAAACTTAGGGATTTGTATAATATAATGCTAACTTCTACACCCTGTGTGTCGCAATAAACCCAGAACTCAGATAACACCAAGTCTATAGACACTGATCTAATAATCTACCTTGAATAAAAATTCAAGTTATCCAGCTACCCATACAAAATTGTGCAATACGATTAACAAAACATTACTTTCTCTCCTTTGTCGACACCGAAAAAAAAATCTCCATTAGCCATCAATTACGTCTAATTGTCTTCTCTATAAAAATATAATCGCTGCTCCTAGAAACAAACCTAATAAATTCATCTATACCTTAATCTCGGATCCTGTGGCAATAAAAAAACTTATAGCTGGGCATCAGTCTTTATATTAGCCTCATAAGTTCTAGGGAGGCAAGATTATCCTTTGTCCATACGAACTTTTACCCTAAGAAAGACAATCTGATGAATCTAGATAATATTTGATTCCCATCAAAGATGAGATTTCCCAAGGTCGGACGCCCCCACCCACTTGTAAAGATCAACAGAATTGAAACCGTATCACACATAAAAGATGAATTCAACGGTCGATAGCCACTCTCCGAACACTTTATGATCACGATAAGTGGTTTTAGGATAGTGGGGACTGTCCTACATATAGTGACACCATAGGACCAATTAGTAAAGAAGAAAGACACTAGACATGATAGATTCAGATAGCAATATAGTGCAAACTGTGAAAGTTCTTGAGGAACTCTCTATGGGGTTTCTGCCTCTGGGCTAGACTGCTATCTGAGAAAACCGTGTAAGTTTGCGGGTGGAGTCTAGGCTCTAATTCTTTTCCTCGCCACTTCGGACGTTTTTTTTAAATTGCTATGGCCTCGAACCACTAATAACTAACATATGAGATAAGGTCTCAATTAAGATTCAACATACACACAGCCACAAGGGTTCACAGCTATGAACCAATAAAATATTAGCCTTAAAATGTCACCTCGACAATGGAAATGACACGAATAGCCATGATATCAATTCAAATCCTTTTAACCATTAGTCATATGTTACTACATCTAAATTAACAAAACGAAAGAACAAACATGTCTTATGCATGTTACCACTTACTCAATCAATTTAGTTATAGCTCGAGGAGCTCTCCATTCTGGATAAGCATAGATACTATCTTAAATCAAGCAACAGTGTTTTATAAAAATGCATCCACCCCAACCCTCTCTCACAACAATTGCAATTCCTGTATGGAGAAAGAAACCAACCCATACGGTAAGGTTAAATTGAATAATGAACCTACACTGCACTGGATGTCTAGCATATACTCACACATCCACAACTAAGCTGTTCTAAATTTCTGATTATTACGCTCTAACTCTAAGTCCACTGATTGCTGGAACGACGAGTCTATACTTGCGCAAAACCAGATCCGCGTAGTATGTACTACCCAATCATATCCTGCACAGGACTTCGGTTCTACTCACGCCGTATCCTGGAATCTCTCGAACCAAACAAAATAAAAACTGCACCTCTAACCTTTTGGCCAAAAAAAAAACCTCTGCTTCGATTCACCAAAAAACTTAAACAGTTCTGCCTAATCTGTGCTGAATCTCAGTTGATGAGAGTAATTGTTTACCTCCTTGCGATTAATCTATACTATTTCTAACCACTAATCCTGGATTTGACTGAGGTTTAACAGAAAACCCCCCCTGGGATTCTGGCAATGGATAAACTGTAGCCTGTACTTCCTTTCACAAACTTGACATGATACAACTTACACTGACCCGATTCAGTTATCTATAATATACTGGGCCGATACTCGGATTTTAATATGGCAGTGAAGAAACAGCGGATAATCGCACAAATTTACAATCCAGCAATCGTGGCAGCCTCGCCAAAATCCTGCGTGTATGTACAAACGAGCGTCAGACTCAGGATTTATCAAAAAAAAATCGCCTATCTAGCTGGACAAAATGTCTTCCCTGGCTGCGGAAAAAACGTTTACATTTTCTTCTGGCAACATTAAAGTCAGTAATTTAAAACCCTTGCCGGTATGCAGAAGCACCAAACTTTGCGTGGGACAGAAAATTTTGTTTTTATAATGGTTCTCCAAAATTGTCTTGCGGCAGTGGCGGTACTTCTATGCCAGTTTTAGCCGGCAGGTACACAAAGAAGAACGCCTATCTATTCGGATTAGTGGCTGGGCACCTGCTGTTGATCTCGCGCTGATATACCGACTGCTAGAAAGATGTTTCATAGTGTCTGTGTGTCGATAGGAATTAAGGCAATAGGCCTTGTTGCGGGGTCTTTTGGGTGACGGAAACGCAATCTAGACGAGTCTGTGCTAATCTTTGCGCACCTCTGCGAGGGGCGCTCGAGTACTCAACAGTATATAGTGATGAAAGCCTGCTGAAACCATCGGAAGATCGCTTGTTTGGATGGGAGAGTAGTAACGTCACTTTGTGGGATTGATGCTACTTGTTCTTTACTGCGCTGGGTACTACAGGGGCTGTATTCTTAATGTCGAATGCGAAGGCTTTGTCTATAATGGAGTAAACAAGGGGTAAGAGGGGATTAGTTATAAAATAAAATGTAAAGCTGAATAGAGCAGAATATAGCTAAAAGTAAGTTTCACTGGGTGTTCTGTGGAAATTACTCGTTAGAATATTGAGGGACTTGGCCTTCAGGTCTAGTAGTGTTGAGATGAGCGGCGGGGTACGACGCAAAGTCTGGATGTATAGATTTGCGACCTTTCAATAGTGATATTTGTGAAATAATAATGATATATTCCTCCGGGATATAACCTCAGTGTAAATATCAATTATCATTGAACTCACCCATAAGCATGTTGCTCGTGGAATGACTTACTGCAATAATGTGCAGACTTAGCACTGAATCAGAAAATAACCTTATAAAAACTGTTTACAGATTAGCAGTATAGTTTCCGCATGGCCGTTCAAAAGTTGCATGTGAATTATTAGCATAGATGGTTTAATCAATTAAAATCTACGCAGTTTGTAAGGTCGTGTGACAAAACGCGAGGTGTTACGCAAGTTTATATTTAGATGACACGTGGCTTTCTCTGCTCCCCCTCGTGCGCCCTGCTGAAAGACATTCGTAGAGTCGGAATAAATTGAAATTGATTCCGGGTGAAAGCCACTCGGTCTGCGTTCGAGACAATTTTTCGGAGTGCTGTCATTTTAAGATATATTACACCGCTCTATCACTTTCCGGCTAAGCTGTCGGCACATGAGTAGGTGGCGCGGGTGGTTTTTATATGCGATTGTTATAGACGTATATTATAATATGCGAGCCGATCTCTATACGTATCTCATCTATTTTTCACAAATGAAAGGATATACCACATACTATATGGCTGTTTACCTTCGAAATATTCATTGGTAAATCCATACTGTATTCGCAGATGCGAGTTTCTTTCGTACCCGAACCTAACGACTTTTGCACTCAACTACAATTACATAGGGGATATATGTCTGTTACATATCTTTGATACAAAGAGCCTGTAATGTCTACGACTTATAATTTATGCTTCCTTTCATTACCCTTCCCTCGGATTATGATGCAGCACTTAAGACTCGTTATTCTGATGGCTTCTGCTAGTACACGGTCCTTACAATGAATCGTCGTTATAATGAAATTAAGAACTAAAATTAAAACATTCCCATGAACAAAGGTATAAACACGCCTTAACAGTAAATGTGATTCGATTAGCCCATAATTTGAGATTCTGACGCTACACACTAGAAATCCACGCTCTGATCGCGCCGGACGGCACTTTTCTATGACGTTTGTGTCGGTTCTGTGTTAATAGGCCATTTCTAGTTTTCAATGTGGGACTGGAGACTCCCGCTATAGTTTCATAACTGGAGGCGGAATGTTGTATCTTATCGATCAGTACCAAATCAGATCATGAACCCCTCTTACAAGATATCGACACAGTTGTAATATTGATCGGTAAATCTGGCATGAATTGGCATTGGGTTTGTATTAGACAAGACAGTCAAATGATGGATATTAAAAAGGTGAGGAAAAATACGAGGATAAGTCCATAGCCTCTCTGCTTCCTCTATTCTGGTCGGAAATATGTAGAAGTTTGGCGAGCACTCAAATTTGGTTAAGCGAGCAACGAAGAATAAATTTATACTACCGAAAAGAATTGCGTATACTTTCGCGTCACTCCACGCAATTATTTAAAGAAAAAAAAGGGAGACACTCGGTTGCAAGAAATTCCTTTTGCCTTGTAGCTGTGGACGTGGGATTGTTTAGAGGGTGACCTCTATAATTCTTCCTTCAACACTATAGGGAATAAGAAGTGTCGACTAGGTAATGTCCGTAACAAAAGCTTCAGTTTATCATTACATACACACACCGCTCTGACTAATTCTAATAACACTCGACTAAAAGGACTAAAGAAGGATGTAACTCTCGTATAAAGTAAATGATACGAGATACAACATCTCCCGCTATATCTGATTTTGATTTCGTACATACTTGGATTAAGAAATGAGAGGAAGAAACCGGGACGATGCTAATAAACCCAATTAGAACGGGAAGAAACATGGAGTAGATTACCTGTAATCCATCCTAAAAAATAGTGAACTAAATGCAACGAGGAGAAAAAAGACATGGGCCATTTGAAAGACAGGAATCTCCAGTATCATTTCGTCCATGCACAAAAATTTTATAGAATGTGTGATCACGTTATACACACATTGGCATGCTCGCTGTGTACGTAGTTCGTGTACTGCGGTGATGTACAGTGGGTTTTTTTTTTAATAACTTTTTGAATAAGTAAAATAGCCGTTAGGTATCAGGCGCTTAGTAAAATTTAATTCCTCGTCTTATGAACGGGCTTGATTTTACACTAGTAATTAATAATTATAATACCGCTGGTATATGCAAAGATTAATATCAATAAATTTTTTCATTTCCAATTCGGTCATTTTTCATTTTTTAAAAACAAAGCAATGGTTTTCAATCCGTGTTTATTTTTCATAATGCAAGATGGTCTGTCAACATGGTTTTTCCAGTGCCAGTTATTTAAAAAACAAAAAAAAAACAAAAAAATATTAAGCATTTCCACCAATGGCAACTGGTTGACGTTAGGCGAGATGCAATGCCATCTCCACAGACTTCTTGTCTCCAGTAACTATTTATCAATATTCTCTTGTTTGACTTTCACCTTCTAAGCCAATCGATGTCGAAAGACTAGTCCCACTGAGTCTTATCTTCTTTTTTTCCTCGCTGCCAGTCTTTCTTGTTGTCGGCGTGATGCTGACCACATCACCCAGGCGGGGTTGTCGCATGGAAGGTCCTGGGTTCGAGTCCTGGGTAAGCCACTCACGTCTGTTGTTTTTCTGTTGTCTAGTTTTCTACTTCTTTATTTCTTACGAGTGCCTGAAAACATACCTTTATGTTTTTCTAATATTTATTCACCCCTAGTGTGCCGATGGTCAAGAAAATATGGACCTTACATCATATTCCCAATATGCCTCAATGGGCGTGTAACGGGATCCCTTTCTTGTTGTCACGATATATTCCAGCTTTCGTCTTCTCATATCACGCCTAAAGAAAGTAGATTATTTAATTCTAGCATGAAGAATAATCATCATTTGTGCTCTGACCTCTTTTATGACATCCTCATGACTCTATTTAGCTGTCCAGGGCATTTTAAATATTTTTCAGTAAATCCACATATCCGTGGCCTCTAGTGCTTTTTATAATTGTTAGTAAGTGTGCATGACTCACTTCCATATGTCAGGATTGGTTCTATGTAGCACTGAAGAAGTCTCTTTTTTACTTCTATTGACAAAGAATTGTTGTATAATTTTTTGTGTGTTCAGTGCTGTGATTTTCAACAAATTCTTTTCCCCAATACTGTGGCTTTCACATTTTTTTTCCCCCAATGCAGTGGCTTTCAACAATTTTTGTCTTCTCGCACCACTGATCGCAGAAGACATGCACTAAACACAGAATAAAAATAAGACTTTTATAGGTATTATCATGTATTAACAATAATAATAACATACAGATGTGCTTTCTCTTTTATTAAGTATGTAACATTTCAATGTCAATTATTTTAAAAGGCAATAGAGACCGTCCCTTTACAGAAGGAACAAAAAAGAATCACCTGACCTCGTGAAAAAGTGACTTCTGCTTTTAAATGTTTTGTATTTCGTATTTATTAACATTTTTCTATGACTTATAATATCACGAACCGTAACTTGTTTCTCTGTTTGTTTGTTTTCATCTCAGAATGCGGAGAAGTATTTTTGATTAAAACTGTATTTGAAGTGATTCATGCACATTTTAAAAACGTTAAACCTCCAAATGTTTTAACGTAGGCCTATCACTGGAAAACTCTCCCCATGACTCATCAACATTTTCCTTTGTACTCCTTACGGAGCATGGAGCCACCACTTCAGCTGGCCCCTTGACAAGAGTCCTACACCAAGCAGTTAGTTACATGTTGGTGTAGCTATGGTTTCTGTGGCATGATGAGGTTGCCAGCCTCACGCACAACCTCCCTCATATTAGCCGCCTTGTACGACATGCCTGAGGGAGCAGTAGGCGTTCTCTTTCTTCGCTCCTCAGAGACCCCCGGGACCTACAGGGCGAAATAAACTTTTATGCTAAGCAGTATTAAAACATGTTGGCCAGGGTTACACGTTATGAAGTTTTAATAGAATGGGTTGAGAGGTGAGGGAAAGGTTTAAAAAGTTGAGATAATTTGGAATTCTCGGTCTAGTACATCCTAGCCGGAGACGGGCTTCTGAAATCACTTCCCGGCAT
Source organism: Oreohelix idahoensis (assembly GCA_024509875.1). Classification (NCBI taxonomy): domain Eukaryota; kingdom Metazoa; phylum Mollusca; class Gastropoda; order Stylommatophora; family Oreohelicidae; genus Oreohelix; species Oreohelix idahoensis. Next base: position 15,621 of record JAMPIV010006385.1, on the reverse strand, counting down.
CTAAGTTATCTCAGCTTTTGTGCTCCAGAAGACATCTAATAAACTTGTGGATTTACGAGACCCTGACTGTGGACTGTACTGGCAAGGTCAGCCGTCACTAGACATGATATATTGCCACAGAAGCCAGATTTCCTTCAGCGTGCTTAGCCTTTTTCTCTCCTGTCTCAAACACAAGATGAGCGAGAAACTGTTTAGGAATTTTTCTCTGCTGCACATATATTTTGTTTCCTACTACGTTGATGCTTTTTTTTTTCCCTTCTGTTGAACGTAAGGAATTTTTTCATTGCTTGCTTGCACTTGTTAACTGAAATGTTAACATTCGTTTGTTAGTTTCCAGACTTGAGCTCTACTATATTTTCATTTTATGTACTTCCTAACGCCAGCCGACTCCACATTTTTCATTTGTCTCCTGAACTGCGTTGTTCTCTGTTTTCTTGTATGTTTGTTTCCTGACATGAATATTCCCTATTTCTTGTTTGTATGTATATTTTCCCGACCTGAATCATAATGTCTGTTTCTTTATTTCCCGACCCGAACCGTCCTGCATTTCCTGTTTGTTTGTTTACTGACATGAAACCTTCCTGTATTTCTTCTTCATTTTTTTGTTTTCCCGATTTGAACTTTCCTATGCGGCTTTTTGTTTGCTTCCAGGCTTGACTCCTCCTTAGACGCCGGCGTATGTAAGTTTCATAACCTGAACACTCCTGTATTTCTTAGTCATTTTGTTCCCTAATCTAAGCTGGTCTATAATTCTTAATTGCTTGACGAGCTGTTTCTATCATTTATGTTTGTTTCCTGACCTCAACTCAATATCAATATTTAAACCTTTTGTTTCCCGGCCTGAAGGTCCCCCCCTCCCCCCCCCCCCCCCCCCCCCCCCCCCCCCCCCCCCCTTTCCCCCCCCCTAACCCTCCCCCCCCCCCTCCCCCCCCCCCCCCCCCCCCCCCCCCCCCCCCCCCCCTTAAATTTTTTTTCTTATTTGGTAGTTTTCTTACCTGAAACCTCTTGTATTTCTCGTTATTTTGATTACTGACTTGGGCTTTTCTATATTTCTTGTTTCTTTCCTGATAGCTTCTATCTATCACGTTTGTTTTATTCCTTACATGATCTGTTCTATCTTTCACGTTTGTTTGATTTCTAACGAGCTGTTCAACATTTCTCCTATGTTTGTTTGTTTCTGAATGATCTGTTGTTTCTTTCACGCTCGTTACTAATTTTAGCTGTTCTATATTTCTTCCTTGTTTGCTTGTTCCTAACAGAATATGTTATATATTTCCTGTTTGATTTATTCCGGTCCTGATCTGTTCTATCTTTCACGTTTATTTGTTTGCTGACTTCAGACCTCCTGTATTACTTGTTTGTTTCCTGAGCTGAGTTGTCATATATTTGTTTGCTTATTTTCCTGAGTTGCCATATATTTCTTTGTTTGTTTCCTTACTTCAGCTCCTCTTCCTATATTTCCTAGAAAGGTCCCGAATGTAGTTTGTGCAACAGTCTGTTAATTTATTTTATTATGTTTAAAAATGTTTTGTCAATGGGCTGTGATATTTTATCTGTCATGCTCATTCCTATTTCAGTGAGTATTTATTTGTTATCTGCTTGTTTTATATTACTTAATAAAAGTACATGTGAATATTCTCCTTCGTCTTGGCAAGTAGACGAAGATGGCTGTATACTGTTTCCACCTATGCACCAGGCTTGACTTATGGATGCGAGTCATGGGCAATGACTACAACCCACTAAAGCCAGCTCCAAACCTCTGAGGTATCTGATGAAAGTGGTTTGAAGTAACAAGAAGAGACATGGTCTGCAATCAGACGATACGACAAGGGCTCAAAACCCAGCCCTTGCAGACCTAAGTAGGACAGTCTCACCTACGATGGTTTGGCCATGTCTGCAGAATGGGAGAAGATCGGCTACCACGACAAGCATGGGAAACAACGAGCCAGGGATTCAGAACTCCAAGGCGACCCAGAGTCCGCTGGGAGGGCAACATTCGACAGTCTCTGAAGGACCGAGGACTAGATTGGAACCAGGCCAGGAGGAAGAGCCGATAGAATAGTATGGCGCTCTCTCTGACAAACCTCTACACCCTACAGTAGAAGAGGAATGACTAAGTAAGTAAGCGAATATTCTTCCAATTTTTTTATATATTTTTTTAAAGTCCTGTTTCATCAATAATAGTAATATGAACATTCCATGGTAAACAAAAAACGGTGGCTGTGGCAACTGACTTAGAAGATGGTTACAACAGTGTAGACTTTGCAACTTAAATCGACTGTGTAATGGCATGTGGTGTAAACCCTTGGCTAACAAGGTGGATAGCAGCTGCCTTAACTGACAGATCAGTTGCATTTTGTTTGGGAACATGGGCATTAGAACCAATGCACATTTGCCCGGGAATACCCCAGGGCTCTCCACTGTCACCTGTACTTTTTTAACATCTATACAGCAAAAGTAGCTACAATTCAAATGGGTCTGTAGTCCGTTGTGAGAAATCAGGATGGGGCTTCTCGGCTACACGTAAGGGCAGGATCATCGCTGAACAAAGCGTGGCTTACACGACAACTAAATTCAACATGAGAATGGAGGTAGAGGCAGCTACTGCAACTTTAAGGCGTTTGTCTGAAACTTCATTAACATGGGGCAGTTATTGTGTCAGACTCTCAGTCCACGCTTCGGAAGATCCTAAATGGATTGCTACGGCATGAATAGAAAACCTCTATAGAAGCCAGGAATCTTCAAGAACTGGTGTGGATCTACTGTCCTGGTCATGCAAGGGTACGCGGCAATGAAAGTGCTGATAGACTAGCTTCAAGAGCACCTATAGTAGGCACATTTGATATGAACAAAGGAGAGATACTGAGATCAATTAATGATCCAGTTTCCTTTATTTGCAACTTGTTTGTTTCTAATATCGCCTATTTAAACGGATGTTTATAATGTTGGGAGGAAACTACTCTAAGAAAATAAACTTTTACGACGATGAGGTAAATAATCGTTTTGTAGCAGTTCAACTGATATGATAAAACTTGCGCAAACTATCTGAGTGTGTGTCATCCGTTTAATTATGATGAGTTTTCAACAGATTAATTTATTTACAGGCCTCACACAAAAAATAAAAATTAAAAAAAATTGGTGGATATTTTGTGAGAAGCAAAAAGTACCGCCCCTTGTAGTCCCGGGGGCCTCTGAACATTCAAACAAACAAAAGGACTACTGCACCCTAAGGCATGTGGTACAAGACGGGCGACTAATATGAGGTTGTTTATGAGGCTGGCAAACCTCATCAAATTGCCACAGAAACTACCACATCAGAATCATGTGACTGTTTAGTGCAGGCTTCCTGCAAGTAGATCAGCTTCTGGTGATGGTGTCACGGTCAGTTCTGAGGACATGGTCAAACCAATAAAATTCCAGGTCTGTCTGCTAAAATGGTTGTCATATTTGCTCACAGTAAGCACTTCTTGGTTGGTAACTTGTTTCGTGCACATTTAATTAAAATATAAATGAAATTATGAACAGAGACGTGTCTTGAACTGCAGCTTTAGACGTTAAAATGCATAATAAGGTCAAATCAAAGCCGTCCAGCTGACTTAATGGTAAAATCAGACCGCCTCACAGAGCCCCTTTCTTATTCCCTGTCCTACTTATATCACTGTCATCCCCTCGCTTGCTTGTTGTGATAATTTCCCTTTATTAAGACTGCCATGTTAGTAGTGTTACGTCTCTTTATATGTCCAAAAAAGGTGGATCTTATTTTTTAAAAACTACAATAATCGCGCCATCAAAGGACGGTAAAACTTGACCGCAGTAACATATATCTAAACAAACTTCATAACTGCGCGCTAACATTAGTTAGATTGGACTCAAGAAAAACCAACCTGACAAAATAGCAGGACATCGCTTAGCCTATAGCAGGAAACTCTTAATAAACATCTGCTAATAGAAAAACCGCCAAATAAAAAAATAGCTTACGAGTCTGTCTCCCGACTATCTCAACCGGTCTCCACAAGCGAGCTTTCAGAACTGAATACTTTCCTGCCTGAATCGTGGTTCCTGACCACATCATGTGATCTCGGGTTCACGAGAACTGAACTGACCTTACTAAAGATCTGAGTTGTCAATAACGACACGTCGGCTGTGCTCCCAGCGAAGTACAGCGAAGTACGGTTGTCGTAAAGCATAATATGACATAGTCAAAAGCTAAAACCACAGGCAACTTACGACGTTTCAAGATGACATTAAAGCTGGTATTGTTTCGCCCTAAACTGATGCATGGAATGAAAACTCGCCAACTTTAATTACTGCTTGGGATGTTTTTTGTAGTATTTATAAATTCAGTCATGTTTTTAGTTTTAACAGAATGTTAAACTTAAAAACAACAACACCAACAAAAATAACAATAAAATGAAACAGTATTAGGTGCACAATATACAGCGATCTCCCGCTTAGCGCTGTTAATTAATAGCGCTGAAATATCGATCACTAACCGAAACAGCGCTAAACGAAAATTGATTTCCATAAGATTTAGTATTGTAGTAAAGTACTCCGTGTCACCCCCCGCTCAAATTTCACCGATTCAAAAATCTAGTAACGTAAATTTACAACCTATAAACCACTCCTACTATATTTGAAAAATTGCCAAGGACAAGGTCAAACGTACCGCTAAAACTTGGACAACATCATTCGAATTTTCCACTATTACAGTTAAAAATCTATAAATAAATTCCATGTTTGGCCTTGGTCCCATCTAACCGCTAATATTTAAACTAAAGAGTTTGAATTTTCTAACGCCAAGAAAAAAAAAAAAAACCTACCACCCACTTTCCCCAAAAGACACCTGCACAAGCTCGACCCTTCCCAATATTTATGACGAAAGGAAATCAAACCTAACTTTGTACGTTTGAAAAGAAACATAGATAATTTATAAATAACAAGGATGTATTGAAGGGTAGCGCTAATATCGGTTATTATGTATCATACAATTTTCCATTATAATAAATTATCTGGCCTTAGACAAATATTTTATTAATATTTTAGTCTAGAGAACCGAGCACTATAAATAAAGAAAAAATTACCAAGATGAAAACGAGGATAAATGGGTAAAGGAAAACTATATATGAAAATAGAGGACAGTGGTCCCTTTAATAATCACTTTTTATATTTAAAATTGACCCATTAATAACAAAGATATGGTAGAAATAAAAATTGAGACAGACGAACAAACACACTTGTCAACTGCTCAATTTGGTTGCGTGAGAAAGGTTGAAATTTCCTAACACGCGTTTTGATTAGTCAAGGCGTAGGGTAGCTTGGGGAAATAAAATTAACCTTTCGTTGGAAAAAACCGCCACTTGAAAAATAAAGTATCTACAGCAGACATCAGCGGGAGAGTCTTTATGTCAAAAGCTTTCACCATCTGGACACTGAAGGCAGTGGAAGAACCCATTAACTGCCAAAGTCAAGCTTATGATATGTGATATTCTTGTTTGAGGGTAAGGCACAATAAATATTTGTATTGCTTTAATTAACATGCAGGCCACTATGTGTGTTACGATAGCCAAAATAGGAATGCAGTCTTTCGGAGTGAAAGAAAGGCATTAAAAAAATGTGCTAGTGGCTTACAAATTTTGCGCATGCCAATGCAGTAACCCAGAAAGGATATTGGCCTTTGCAGTGCCATAAATGTTTAATTATTATGTAAAATCATGTAGAGAATGTTAGAAAGAATTTATCCACCGGTTTCAGTGCTAGAGTAAGCACACCCTATCTATTGTATGAACGAAAAACCCTGTATAAGCTGTTGTAAGAGATATTAAGGGATCACAAGCCATGTATTGTACACCCCTATCTATTGTATGGAAGAGGCTTCTTGGAGGAGGAAACAAGAGCTTGGTACTGTCACTGTAGAAGAATGTTTACACAGCAGTGGTGTTAAACTATGGAATATACAGATTAGTGCAATGATCAGCACACATAGCTGATCAGGGTGAGTAGTCACCGTGTTGTGTGTGTAAGTTGATATTAGATGAGATATATAGGGAGAGGGTATTTTCCTCTTATTACAGGTCCTATACCAGCCTACTCATTGGTGGCAGGAAACCGGTTGAGGGGAGAAACTTTGGGAAGAACGCTCAGCATTGTTGCCACAGCTACCCCAGTTCTTCAGCTCTAAAGGCCGTAGACTGTATTTGAAAACCAAAGGGCAAACAGTTGTCTTAATTTCATCAGATAAGTCCGTTATACCGGCACTGAAAGTTTTACATCAAAGATTCCACCACAACCATAAAAATAATAAAGATTTAACTCTCCCTGATGCGATGAAGAAAATAATCTGTCAAACCTAGGAACAGTGACACGTACAAGCAAATAGAAGATTAGTGGGTGAAATTCTTATAGTGATCTTTATTTATAGAAATATGATACTTGGACAGAGTTCCAGTTATTTATTTTAAAAAGTGTACATATATAAATTTATTGAGTTTGACCCTTCTTGTCCAAAGGCTATTTTCATTTCTGGTACATTTTGGTTGTTGACTAGTGTAATCGACCAGCGTAAGACCGGGGAATTGGTGTAATGGTTTGGTTACCTATCATAGTAAGACAAACAATATAATGGTCTAGCCACCTATATGATGGGACAAACAATATAATGATCGGGGCACATATATAGCGAGACAAAACATATAATGGTCTAAATATCTACGTAGTGATACAAACAATATAATGACCTGGATACCTCCGTATGTTGCAGTCTAATTCTCCAACCGCTGCAACTTTAAACAATAGATGATTCAGCCTCAGCGCAAGAAGCCAGTAAAGAAGTTGTATCGACTGTAGCAGCAAAAATTGGCTTCATCGCTAGCCTATGCAGCATAATTGCTTAGGAATGGACCCTCTAGCTTACGTTTAATGATACAACTAGAAGACAAAATGAACTAAATGAAACTTTCAGAGAAAATACAACAAATGCCGAGATAAGACTAACATGGGCATCGTGAATGGAAAGAATAAAGATTGCTGAAGTGACGTCAATACCTCGTGACCAGGACGCAGAAGATAACAGGCAGACGCTAATAAGGAACTCATGGATGTGTCTTGCTAAATTTTTACGAAGCCGACGATCAATCATAATTTGCATATATGCAAATATTCAGGCATGCAATGGGAGTTTGTGTGTGTTTAATTTTCTGACAAGTTCTTGTAGAAGTTAGGAGAACGAAAATGCAGGGTCAGTATTTGTAAAGTGGAAGTGACATTCTCAGCAATATTAGAAACTGGTATATATAAATTAAAAAATAATATGGTATGAAATCAGTTTTACAAGTAAACGGTACACATGAGACAAGGGACGTTTCGGGTTTTACCCTTCGTCAGCCACAGTTACGAACAGGTGACAAGGACAAGAACTACATATAGGTACTACAAAGGTCTATGATGATGAGGAAAAACTGGTAGTATAATCTGCGGCCTCCTTGCTCGTTACTATACTACTAGTCTGTATGCTTATTCAGCACATGCACACATACATGTGTTCACACAAACACATACATACAAAGACACAAGTACGGACGAAAGGACCAAATGCGTGTTGCTGATATGATAGTTTAAAGTTCAACTCTGTACATTTACGTATGCTGTTGATAATCAATGTAAAATTTGGCACTTTCTGTCTGTCTCTGGGCTATACAACCAAGATTATCCGATTCTGATCAATCAACAAAGTTTCATTTTAAATTATTTATTGTGTGCACCAAACATTGGTTGTGTTATAGATGGCATACCGTTGTACATATTCCAAGAGATAACTTATCAATCAATCAATACAGTTTAGCTCCCCAAGGAGCATATGCCTTCAACAAACACATGCCAAGTCTTCCTGTCCTGTGCCATCCGCTCAAGTTCTTTCCATGTTTTCCTCATCATTTTCCCCTCTGTATCCAGCTCTCTTCTCCATGTGTTTTTTGGTCTACCTCTGCCTCTCTTTCCCTGTGGATTCCAGAACAAGGACTGCCTTGCAATGCTATCAACAGGTTTCCTCAATGTGTGTCCTATCCATCGCCAGCGTCTTCTTCTCACCTCTTGTTCCGCTGGCACTTGTCTGGTTCTTGTCATCAATTCCACATTTGTGACTTTGTCATACCATTTCAGTCCTTCTATTCTACGCAAGCACCCGTTTATAAAAGTCTGTAGCTTGTTGGTTGTTGTTTTTGTTGCTCTCCATGTCTCAGAGCCATACAATAGGACTGACTTCACATTTGAGTTAAAGATTCTTATTTTCGTGTTGGACTTGATTTCTCTTGTTCTCTATACGTTTCCCAATGCAATGAAAGCTCCTCTTGCTTTTTGTATTCTTATTTTGATATCACTGTCTGTCCCTCCAACTTTGTCTATATTACTTCCAAGATATGTGTACGATTCTACATCTTTTAGTGGTGCTTCTTCGAGTTCAACCTTGTTATCATTTCTTGCATTTATTCTCATAATCTTTGTCTTTTCCCTGTGTATTTTCAGGCTCACTTGTTGTGATCTCTCATCGAGAATTTTCATTTTCTCTTGCATCTGATTATGGTTATGGGACAGAAGAGCCGTCAGCTGCAAAATCCAGATCATCAAGCTGTTTAGTCAGATTCCACTGGATTCCATTTCTGTTGTGTGATGTCGATGTTTTCATAACTCAATCTTTTGCTAGTAAGAAAAGAAATGAAGACAAGAGGCATCCCTGTCTCACTCCCGTTCTTATCCTAAACGGTTCTGTAAGTTGTCCTTCATGAAGAACTGTACATGTCGTCTTCATAGGTCTTCTTTATTAAGTTAATGATCTTCATGGGGACTCCATAATGCCTCATCAATTTCCAAAGTGATTCTCTGTCTACACTGTCAAATGCCTTTTCATAGTCTACGAATCCGATGTATAGCGGTGAATTTCATTCCAGACTTTGTTCAACTATTATTCTCAATGTGGCTATCTGGTCTGTAAAGGATCTGTTTTGTCGAAAACCTGCTTGTTCATCTCTCAGTTGCTTGTCTATGGACTCTTTTAATCTCTCAAGGATGATTCTGTTTAATACTTTTGCTGGCACTGATAGTAACATTATTCCTCTATAATTTGTGCACTCCTGTAAATTTCCCTTCTTATGCAACTTGACCAGATAACCTTCCTTCCATTCTGCGGGTATTTCCTCTCTCTCCCAGACTTTGCCAAGTAGTTTGTATAATATCTCTGTAGTGGTACCAATATCTGTTTTGATGGCCTCTGCTGGAATGAATCTGGACCAGCTGCTTTTCCATCTTTCAGAAGCTTTATAGCTTTCTTTATTTCTTCTCTACTTGGTCGTTCACAGCTGATTTGTAGCTCCTCTTCTGCTGGCTGGATGTCTGGGGGATTAGTTGGAGATGGTCTATTGAGAAGTTCCTCAAAATGTTCTGTCCATCTCTTCATTTGTTCTTGTATATTACTAAGCAATTTTCCATTCTTATCTTTTATGAGGCCATTTGCTTGCTTATATTTCCCTGTTAGTTTCTTTGTGTTGTTGTACAGGTCCCTCATATTTCCTTTGGCTGCAGCTTCCTCTGCTTCCCTTGCCAACTCATCAATATATTTCATCTTGTCTCTTGATATTTTTTCTTACTTCTTTGTTTGCTTCTATGTACACTTCATGAGCCTTGGCTTTGGAGCTTCTGGATTTGCTTCTGTTTAAATCTGCTTTCTTGTTTTTCCTGTCTTCTATCTTACTAATGGTTTCTGTTGTTATCCATGCTTTGTGCTGATGTTCTCTTTTTCTCAGTTCTTCTTCACATGCCTCGTTCCATATAATTTTTTACTTGTTGCCAGTGAGATGAAGTGAATCTGTATCACAACGCGCTCAAAATTCCCCGCTTAAAACGAACTAGCTAACTTATGTAAAATCTATAAATAACTACAATATTTGAAATTTGTCTGAGGGGCAAAGTCCTTTTACCGCTAAAAATTTAACTAGAGAATTTGAATTTTTCTACTACCAAAGGTTAAAAGTTACTACCCCCATACACACACACACACACCCACCCCAATATTTATCGAAAGACGTAGTCAAAATTAACAACCAATCAAATTCTTACCTCGTGTTTGGTAGAGACAAAAATCTTGGTTGTAGTGGCAAAAATGCCGATTCTGTGTTTTTGACAAACATTAAATAATTTATTTCTCGATAACTAAAGGGAGTTAGAAAGAACGGGATATCTTGAATTATAGCGCTGATATTGATTAATATATTAACCTAAAGATTCCCACTTAATAAAATTATCTTGACTTAGAAAAATTTAATTTACTGATATTTTAGATCAGGTTAGAACTACAATTAATAACCAAAAAATTACCCAGATGAAACTGTTAAGGAATAAACAAAGGAAAAGTAAATATAACGATAGAGGTCAGTTGACCATGTAATTATTACTTTTAATATTGGAAATCGGTCCATAAATAACTAAGATATAAAATACACAAAGATAATCAGACGAACGAACACACTTACGATTGCTCAAAGTTTATAGTCCAAAAATAGTTAATTTATTTTTTGACTCGACTTCTGATTGGCTAGAGGGTAGGGTAATAAAAATTAACACCTCCTTGTAAGATCAGGCCATTTGAATTTGAAAGCCATCGCAAGTTGAGAGCAGCGGGAAAGCCTTGTGACCAAGCTTTTACCGTCTGGACAAGAAAGCAGTTAGAAAACCCATTTACTGCTAGTCAACTTTGTGCATGTGTATTATTCTTTACTTGAGGTAAGATAGATGATTTTATTTGTATATTTCCTTGGCAAGTATCAGGCTATAGGTGTATGCCGATACATTTTATTTCTATACTGCTAATTGGGAGATGGTTCAGGTTGCGACGACCTAGGTAGGAATGCAGTCTTTTTCGGAGTGAAATGTGTAAAAAGGATTTTGCTATTTGCCTTACAAAATTTGTGCCATAGTGCCGTGGTAATAAAATGGATATTGCCATTGGGTAGTGAACATACATGTGTTTGTAAATTTGCCATAAAATTTTGTGACTGTAAGTCCAGGAGAAAATAAATTGGTAGTGGTTTCAGGAGTGACAAAATGTTCAAATAACATGTGACACTACACATAGAATGTTTGAAAGAAGTCATTAACAGGTCACAAGATATATTTATACACCCCTGCTGATTATATAGAAGACAAGCAATACTAAAGGAATAGTGGCTACCATGCCTTATGAAAAAAAGAATGAAAACACAGGACTGAGTGTAGTCAAGGAAACATAGGGTTTGGTGCATATTGTCAGCACACATGGCTGACCCCAGGTAAGATTACCATTGATTAGTTGTGGAAATTTTATAGACAGGCTATAAAGGGGAGGAACTGTCCTTCTCATTTCAGGGTTGTATTACCAGTAAGAAAGTGTTGCAGACACCCTGGTGAAGACAGAAATTGTGAGCAGTGAAGGCTCATACTCTACTGTGAGCTACAGGCAATAACTTCACCCCTAAAGCAGCATCAGTGGAGTGACCATTTGCATAGTCTGAAGCCCATATCATCAGACAGGCTTATAAGATAAGGCCCTACTACGGGCATATGACAGTTCCTCTCAATATAAACCACCACAACAATAAGAATTTCCTGGGGAATGATGAAGAAAACAAACCCTCCAATAACTGACTAGTGCTACTATCCAGTATTAAACATCAGACAGTGGGGTACTCATTATAGTGACAAGTTTATTTTGTTACACTTCATGGACAGAGTTCCATTTTATTTTTTTTTAAATCTGTAAATAAACATTTTATGATTTTGACAAGTCCTGTTCCAAAAGATTGAGGTTCAGGACAATAAATTGTATATTTATTCCCATATACATATACCAAAACGTTACCACCAGTCTTACTTATTTACATTTTGTTGAATTACAGTTCTGTTTATATGTATTCATTCCTCACATTAACTACATACATACCCTAGACACTTGCCATCTACATAACACTACAGAGATAAATATAAACTGGGTGAGATCAGAAGAGGTAGCGGATAGGGACCCCTGAGAAATACATCATTATCTTTCTGATTCAGGATACTTACATAGCTTGACCTCACCTTGTTAACCTTTAAATTTTACTACCATCAAAACCTCTTATCACAGCCAGTGGTCTTCCGTATCTGTTTCATCTTCCAGCTGTTGGAGTACTTGGTATTTGTTGGATAGTGTGATTGAACATTTTTCTCTTATTTCCTGATTTCTTAGATATCCCAAGTTATACTGTTGTCTATAGCTATATGCTGTTGTAAATTTCTTGAGTTTTAATTTTGTTTTAGCTAAAAGAAGATGGTGGTCTGATACAACATCTGCTCCTCTACATACTTTCACATCATGCAATGATGACCTAAACTTCTTACTTATGCATATGTGATCAATCTGATTCTCAGTTCTGTGGTCTGGTGATATCCATGTTGCTTTATGTATTCTTTTATGTGGAAATATGCTTCCTCCTATTGCTAGTTGATTTGAAGCACAGAAGTTTGCTAATAGTTCCCCATTCTTGTTCATCATACCTAATCCATGCTTTCCCATGATTTCTTCAAAGCCAGTGTTGTCTGTTCCTATTTTCACATTTAGGTCCCCCATCAAAATTGTGATGTCCTTTCTTTTCTTATTGTCCAAGACATTTTGTAGTCTGGTGTAAAAGTCTTCTTTCACAGATTCTTCTTTATCGTTTGTTGGTGCATAACACTGGATGATGTTTATATTTACTTTCTTTTTGGCTGATTTAAACCTTGCTGTTATAATTTAGAGTCCCATTGCTTCCCATTCTATAAGTGCCTTCTGTGCTTCCTTGGACAGCATTAGAGCCACCCCTTCACTGTGGTGGGCTCTTTCCTCCTCATGTCCTGAGGACAACATCATTTCTCCTGTGATCAATCTCTTCTTCTCTATGCCTTTCCACCGTGTCTCGCAGAGATCCAGGATATCAATCCTGTAATTTGTCATTTCTGCTGCTACCTGTGCAGTGTTTCCTTGTTCACACAGAGTGCGAACATTCCAGGTGCCTATCCTGGAGATTTTCCTAGACGAAAAAAGGTTAATCAGCAACCAGACTCCTTTCGGCTTTCTCTAGGTTGTTTCATGCGCCTCCTTTCCAGAGGACCTTCTTCTGTCTTGGGCGGCTGAGTTGATTTATATTCTTTATTTGACTTGTCCATGTTTGTTGAAGTTTTTGTGGTAAAAAGTTTTTTTACGGGATGGGGTAACCAGTCCCATGCCCAACCCTCCTTAGTCGCTTTTTACGACATGCCTGGTAGGGTACAGTGTTACTATTCTTTGCTCCCCTTTCGGGCCCCGGTAACACACGGGTGTTAGATTTCCACTTTGGCATAATAAAAACTTTACTAAAATTTTGTAGTAATAGAACATTGCAAAGTAGGAAAAATATACATGATTTTGAAAGTAATGAAAAATAAAAATTGAGGGTTAAGGCGGGAAGTTATCGTACGTTTAATAACATTAGTTTATGATATAATGTTACTATACCTCAGTAATTCTCGTGAAGAACAGAAGCACGCAAAGAAAGCCACTATTGATTATCTGTGACTTCTTGAAAATAATTTTATAACTACATGTTGCGGTGGGAAAAAAAGAAAAATAATGCATTTGCGTGTAAAATAGAAAAGTAATGCATTTCGCTGTTGAAATAGAAAATTAATGCATTTTGCGGATGAAGAGAGAATTAACGCATTTCGCAGGTGGAATAGATAATTAATCCCTACAGACTTGGCGGAGTTTGAATAGCTCAAATTTGCCACGCACGGAGACTTATAGAAGTCAATTTGAAGAAAAAAAAAATGCAAAGTGGCAACGCTGTAGATTCTCGTTCGCTAAGATGTTTGCTGAAGGTGAAACGCAAGCCGAACTCTGTGAGAAAACAGCTTGTTTGAGCAGACTGGCCTAAGAGACTTTGCTAAAAAGTTGACAAACCTAACCTTTGAGCTTGTAATACTCGGAGTCAGGTTTACTTAACAGTCCCTAGCCCGTGTTCGGGCACCCGAATCGAAGCACGTTCCAATTTTACAGAAGCAGATAAGGGTACGCGTTTGGATGGGGTGGGGGAAGCGGAGAATTGCATGAAGGTGGATCCTCGCCGGAGTGGAAGAAGAAACAAATATCAAAGAATAGTCTAGTATTTCGGGCTGCGTTACGCTAGGATTTCCAGAAGTGGCCAATCACTCTGAACGCATGCACATATTTCCTTAGCATACAACACGCGAAGTGGTTCACTGACTAATCCGCCCATCTTACATGTTCAAACACATGACAAGAAAATCGAAACCTAACACTGGGGTAGCAAGATAAAATCAATTACTTCATTTCGTTTCAAGTGGAACTTCAACTTGTTCGTACACTTTCAGACATCAACTTGAATAAGTTAAAAGAAAGCGGTAGTCATCCTTAGGTTATTGGTACCTCCGTGTAGTATGTCCAGGAATAATACTTGTGACGACCATGTTGTGATTTCACCGCTCTTTACATGTTTGACAATTTTGCAGCAAATATTCAGCAGTCATTTTATCGGTGCCACAGCAACACTCATCAGTGGTTCCTATCTTCAGCTTGTTGAATAGACGTGGAACACGAGGTTGCAACCGTTTTTCGTCACCTGTTTCTGTTTTTGGTCGTTCTTTCCATTTCTGCCCATTGTAGCCCGACTGCCTTAGCTTCCTCGTCTACTGTTATTTTCTGCTGTCTTTAGTAAAGGAATAAGAAAAAAAACCTGTGCTCATTATTTCAGTCTGTGATTAAAAATTATTTTCTACTAATACGAGTAAAACTGTTCATTACTGCGTAGAACGATTATTATGGCTAGAATAAATGCCACATGTTATGAAAATGCAGCAATAGCCCATTCAGCATAATTGTAGACTTGTAAGAAATCTAGAAATTCACCCGTCCCTTGCCAATGCTAAAAATAACGTTGCGGGCCAGATGGTTGTCTCTCGCGACCCAGAATGTTGCCCGCGGAACCTCATGTTGAACAAGTCTGGTATGGATGGTGACAAGATAGGGCAAAAATAATGACTTTGGGAGAAAAAAAAAACTACTTTTAATTAATGTACCTTGCTGTGTTAGTATACACTATAAAGTATACCAAATACAAACAAACAATAATAAACAAATTATAAAAAACGAATAATACGAGATAATATTTATTAATAGGCATGCAATAGAAACAGCAGACACGACAAGACCTTGGGCAGATGGCGTAAGACAAAAAAGCTTGGTGTGAATTTACTGAAGGTTTATGCTTCACAGAGAGCTAGATGAAGGGTAATGAATGATAGAATATTTACTAATGTTAATACATTTGTTCCATAATTATCATTTTTGTTGTTGTTGTTAAGTGTTTTGCCTCGTTTAATCACTGCAACCGAGTTCTCAAGAGTTACTCATGAATATTTCCATCGTAGTTTTTGCTAGGTTTTAATTAATGACGCAGTCTTCTGTGACACATGAAATCAAATCAGACCTTATTTGTTAACCCCTTACCACCGCGCATTTCATGAAGTAAATTAGCGAAAGGTTTGGTATTATTGTAATATTAGTAAACTTTGGACAAGGTTTTATAC
>JAMPIV010006384.1:0-92979 GCA_024509875.1 Oreohelix idahoensis | reverse complement strand
CCCTATTTTCCATCACAATGCTACATTCCCTTCTCTCCCTATGTTAATCAACAGTTTGACTAGTATCATTTCATGTGTTCTTCTTTGTATGAACAGTCAGTTTTGAGCTACTATATCCTGGGAAATTTGGTGCTGTATGGCTTTCACTTCTTGAAGCAATGCCTCTGCACTTTTCAATGCACTTGTGTCATCCGAGGATGTAGTTGTATCATCTGACTGGTTTTTTTGTACGATTTTTACTACTTTCTAACTTGTTCTTACTTTCTTTGCCATCTGTGACTTAAGCATTTGACATCTTCTTGCACACTCTTAATTTCTGTTATAACTTTATTGTTTGTATAAGTATCATTTTCCTTTAATTCTTTAATGACCGTTTTGAAAGGGGTTTGGGTTGTTATAGCTTCCCTCAATGCTTTTTTGGTCTGCTAATATACTGGGCAGCTCAGCCTGGGAATCTGGCGCTATGGTTTCCTTTGCAATTAATGCATTTTCTGTTTGCATTTTCCTTTTTATAGTCAGTATCTGACTTTGCCTTTTCGCATTGTGTGAACGGGTGTGCCTCTGCACAAAACCTACATACTTCCTTCCCCCCTGCAACTTTGTCGGCCATGGCCATACTTCATGCAGATGGAGCACTGCAGCACTAGTGGACTGAAGGATTATGTGTTTTTTGTGTGCTTTCCCAAATAGTACCGTCTTGGGGGGTTCCCTACCTTCTGTTGTAATCACTATCACTGGGGTTACTATACTCCCTTTCACTTTTATACGTTCAACGTGCACCAGCTTTAAATCTGGGTTAAGTTTGGACAGATTGTTTAACACTTCCTCCCCTGTCAGGGTTGGGTTTATGCCTTTTATCACACTTTTTCTGGTTTCTTTGAACATCTCTATTTGTATTTTGATGTTGTGGGCCAGTTGAAACATCCTTGGTCTGTCCCGCAGTTCTTGCAGTAAATTTTTGGTTTTTTCTGTTACATTTAGTGTGAGTATTATCCCACTGTTATGTTTCTGCAATTTGGCAATGGCTTTTTTTTCGATGACTTTTTCTAGGATCACCAGAATTTTGTCGTCCGGGAGAGATCGAAGCGTGGCTTCCGTTCCAGCTATTTGTGTTATTTTCACTTTTTGGGGGGTTCCCTTTCGGCTGGAGTCTTCTTTGTCCTCTCCTCTGGTTTCATGACTTGTTTTGTCCGCGTTTACATGACTGTCCTGATTATCCTTTTACCTGGGTCCTTTCTTTCCGTTCGCTGTGCTGGTTCCTGATCTTTCTCCTTTGTTTATTCTGCTTTTTGTTGTTTTTCCTTCCGCGCCTCCTTCCCGATTTTCCATTATTGTTTCACTCGTGTCCTTTAGGTCTCTTCTTCTGATTTCAGGGTTCGTGGTCCTGTNTCTTTCTGTCCTAGGTTTAAAAGTTTTGTCTTTTTCTGGAGTTTTGGGCCATCGTTTTTCCTTCCCCGGACTGATTTTTCTGGTGAATACTACCATTGGTTATTTTCGTCTTTTAGTATGCTACTATTTGTTGTCTTTGAATTATATTCTGATGATTGAATATTATTTATATGTAATCTTTTGCTTTTGGCTTATTTTGTTATATATATCTTTACCCCACTACGATTCTTAAATTATATAGTCCCCTAATACTTAACCTTAACTACAATAGGCCTACTCTAATACTATCAACAAAAGTATAAATTATTCACCACTTAAATATGTCTTTCAAGATGGCTGCCTGATCTCACTCAAAGAATTGCCACGTGGCGCTATTTAATTTCTATTATTTTAATTTCTAAATTAACTGTAATATGCTAACACTGAAGATGGATAAAAATATCAACTTATCTGATAACTTGTGTAGTTCGAAGGATGTCTTCACTGTGTCTCGTCCTAAAAAGGACGTATCAAGCTTGTGTGGTTTGAGGTAAGCAAAAATGCGTGTTACCCCTGTAGTAGACGGAAGTGGAATGGATAGGCTCCAGGAGCTTCTAAAGCTCTGGATTTATATATTGCCAATACTTTACATGACATTGACCAGCTTACTCTACACCGTCTCCGTCGATCTAACCTCACGTCTTCTGAACGGCGGGCATTGTCACGCCTTAGAAGACGTGAGGATATTGTTATCAAGCCGGCAGACAAAGGTGGTGCTGTGGTTGTTTGGCGTAAGGACGTATACACTCACGAAGGAGTTACACAGCTAGGTAACACCTCCTTTTACTCACCTTGTTCTGGTGATGCAACAGTCCGGAATAATCTTACTGTTTATAAGACTATCCGTGACCCTGTCCATGATGATCTTCTTCCTTCTGGTGCTTTATCTCTCCATACTTTTGATAGTAGTCTTGGTAAGCCTTCCTTTTACATGCTTTCTAAGGTGCATAAAATTGCTAACCCTGGTAGGCCTATTGTTTCAGCCTGTTCTTGTCCCACTGAACGTATTTCTGAATTCCTTGATAGTATTTTCCAGCCTTTAGTCGCCAATCTGCCTTCTTATTTGAAAGACACTACTCATGCTATCACTACCTTTGATTCGATCAGATTTACACCAGGCCACACTTACCGTCTTTTCCTACTAGATGTTTGTTCCCTTTATACTTCTATTCCACATGCTGATGGTATCAAGGCACTCCAATGTTTTCTCGACAAGCGTACTGATCTTACTATTAGTACAGGTCCGCTTCTTCGCCTTGCTGAGTTGGTTCTTGTTCTCAACTCTTTTGAGTTTAATGGCCAATTCTTCAACAAAATCAGTGGCGTCGCTATGGGTACCAAGATGGGCCCTAGTTACACTTGCCTGTTTATGGGCCACTTTGAATATTTGGTCTTTCAAAGTTACGATGGACCGATACCCGAGGTTTACCGCCGCTATATTGATGATGGTATTGGCATTACAGACATGTCTGAGGTAGACCTCCGTCGATTTATTGACTATGTTGGTAATTTCAGTCCTGCCATCAAATTCACTTCTGAAATTTCTACGACTTCAGTGAACTTCCTTGACATCACTATGACTATTAGCCCTACTGGTCTTA
This sequence comes from Oreohelix idahoensis, assembly GCA_024509875.1. Classification (NCBI taxonomy): domain Eukaryota; kingdom Metazoa; phylum Mollusca; class Gastropoda; order Stylommatophora; family Oreohelicidae; genus Oreohelix; species Oreohelix idahoensis. The sequence goes on along the minus strand of JAMPIV010006384.1, from coordinate 89,950 downwards.
TAACATCTGTCTATTATAAGCCTACTGACGCTCATGGTTTCCTTCTTTATACTTCATCTCACCCTCTTAGCTGTAAAAATTCCATTCCCTTTTCTCAACTTCTTCGCTTGCGACGGTTATGTCTCGATGACGATGATTTCCATCAGCGAGCTCTAGAGTTGCTAGAGATTTTTCCTTTATCCATAACATGTTTTATCTGATGCTCTTAATCACATCACACGCGTCACTCGTCAGATGGCACTCACTACTAAACCTTCTGCCGAAATTGACAGACTCGAACTGGTTCTAACTTTCCATCCTCACTGTCTGGCGGTGAAAAGAATTCTGTTTCGACATCTGCCTATTCTCCACTCTGATCCTGACACCAGAGAGTTGTTTCGTGATAGACCTTTGGTGGCAAATCGTAGGGATAGGAATTTTAGGGATATTCTTGTACACAGTCGTTCCGAAGTTTTGTTCATTCTTTTTTAATTTTGTTGATTATTTACTTTCTTGTTTCGGTATTTCTTTCAGGTTTTACGATTTTCTTGTATTATTATTGTTCTATTTTCGCTCATCACTGTGAGTGTTTACTTTTTCAATCTGCTTGTATCGCTCATTTTGTGTATGCTTCTCATCATCGTATGTTTTTGTAGTACATATACGTAATTCTTGTCCTTGTCACCTATTTATGGCTGACGAAGGGTAAAACCCGATACGTCCCTTGTTTCATGTGAACCGTTATTTGTAGAACTGATTCAATACCGTTTTATTGGTTTATATACTTATATGTATATATATATATATATATATATATATATATATATATATATATATATATATATATATATATATATATATATATATATATATATATATATATATATATACAGTCATGCGCCGCATAACGTCCGTTCGGACAACGTCCGACCGCATATACGTCCGTGGTCCCATAAGGTTATAATAGAGTTCAGAAATCCCGGTCGGAGAACAGGACGAAGCGGACGTAACAGGACGAAGCGGACGTAACCGGATGTAGCGAAAGCAACAGCTTCCCGCACGCAACATGTATCTCATGTCTCTTGTATACAGTACAAAGCGATTGCGATGCCAGGCGCATAATGGTACAGTACATATATAACCTATAACACAGTACATATGTCTTGATAGTCATAATAAACGCCTATGTTACTGGCCTATGTATGTACTGTATTGTACTTACTATCGTTATTTTAATGTGAACTTTCCAAAATACGTTACCGTGAAGTGCATCATGGCTCCCAAACGCAGCAAAACCAGTTCTAATGATAGCAGCAGCAAGAGACAAAGGAAAAGTATCGATTTAGAAGTGAAACAAAAGGTAATTAAACATCATGAAGGTGGAAAACCAGTGAATGCTATAGCTCGTTATTTGGGCATGTCGCACTCGACGGTCACGACGATCCTTAAGAACAAAGAAGAAATTCTCCAAGCTGTTAAAGGATCTGCTCCATTGAAAGCTACAAAGCTAACAAAAATACGAGAGGAACCTATATCAAATATGGAAAAATCGCTAATAACCTGGATTTAGCACCAAACACAGAAGCCAATCCCTCTCAGCACTTTCACGATCACTGCTAAGGCACGAAGCTTGTTCGAAATGCTTAAAGAAAAAGCAGGAAGAGACTACAATATCGAGTTCAGTGCTAGTTCTGGGTGGTTCAAGCGCTTAAAACAACAATTTTCGCTGCATAATGTGAAAGTGAGTGGTGAGTCTGCGAATGCTGATGCTAAGGCAGCAGAAGATTTTGTCGAAACCCTAGATAAACTAATTGTAGAGGGAGATTATTTGCTCCAGCAAATTTTTTTATATGGACGAAACCTTATTCTGGAAACGAATGCCTGAAAGGACCTTCATCCACAAGGAGGCCAAGTCAACGCCAGGCTTCAAGGCTTTTCAAGACAGTACATTAGCTGAAATACAGTACTGTATGTGTACAGTATCTTGGCTATTTAGTCAATAGCCTACAGGTTCACTACAGTATCCCATATAACTTTGCTAAGTATAAAGTATGGTGTTCGCACAACGTCCCAATCGCATAACGTCCTATTTCACAGAACGTATCGTGGATGTTAAGCGGCGCATGACTATATATATATATATATATATATATATATATATATATATATATATATATATATATATATATATATATATATATATATATATATATATATATATATATATATATATATATAAATAAATTTATTATATAATGTTATATAATTTTATTATATTAATAAATATTAATAAATAATAAAAATATAAAATCTTATTATATTATATAATTTTTATTATATAATCTTATATTTTATATATTAAAATTATATAATTTAAAATTATATAATTTATATTATATAATTTAAAATTATATAAAATATATTATACATAATACATAAATTTATAATTATATATTACATTTCTAATATATTTATAAATATAAATATAAATGAATATATATATATATATATATATATATATATATATATATATATATATATATATATATATATATATATATATATATATATATATATATATATATATATATATAAATATAAATATATATATATATATATATATATATATATATATATATATATATATATATATATATATATATATATATATATATATATATATATATATATATATATATATATATGCACACACATACACATACATACATACACACATACACACACACATACATTCATACATACATACATACATACATATATATATAATCTTATAAATATAGAAGAGGTGTTAAGAATAGACAGACCTAGGGAACTGCATAATATAGTCAAAGAATATTTAACAAGAACAAATGTTAATATATAGTGGCTGGGAATGTGAAGGTCTGATGCTGTTCTAACAATGCATATGACTTTTTACAGACATACATACATACATACATACATACATACATACATATCTGTTAAAGTCAGTTATATAACTGGAACCACCAGGCCTTTACATCCTCCATTTTAATATTATTCTTGTTCAGAGTTTCTTCTTGATTTTGTTTGTTTTTTTGTTTTTTTCTTGTGTTTATTTATTTAACGTATTAGCATAATTGTGATTGTCCTTATTTACAATGATTTGACAAATGTGATGCCACTTTCTCATATCGGCAGTTGTTCATATTATTTGGAATTGAAAACAATATATAATATATCCTAATTATAACCCATCAGATGTATGTCGAAGAGTGTGAATGCTAACTGTTCCTATAGCTCGCTGGTTATAAACACGACGGATGCACCCTCTCATACGTCCATCTCTACTAGCTTTACGTTTGATGCCAAATTCCAACAGTCTTAACCTTGATGATTCATCTATTTCAGTGTCATTCTCTAACAGACGATCATTAATTGTTCTCAGTATATCTCCCTTATCCATATCCAGTGTCCCCACTATGGGTGCTCTTGATGCTAGTCTGTCAGCTCTTTCATTATCACATACCCCAGCATGACCAGGACAGTATATCCACATCAGCTCTTGTAGACTGGAAGCTTCGATGAATGTTTTCCATTCATGCCACTTTGAACCTTCCGAAGCATGGACTGAGAGTCGGACACAATGATAGCCTTTGTTAATGAAGTTTCAGTTTGCACTCCGGGCAAACTCATAAGTGCTCAGTCTCCATCAGCAAATGTCGAAGGGTATGAATGCTAACAGTTCCTGTTGCGCGCTGATTGGATATACGCCGCATGCATCCTCTCATACGTTCATTCCTGCCAGACCAACGTCTAATGCCAAACTCCAGCAATCCCATCCATGATGATTCATTGATTGCAGTGTCATTCTCTAACAGGCGATGATTAATTGTCTTCAGTATCTCTCCCTTACCCATGTCCAACCCCCCCCCCCCCCCCCAGCATCTTTACTAACAGTAAAATAGGGAAATGTGTGTGTGTAGGTATACACATATGCACGGAAGCACGCCCGCCCACGTGCATGCACGCACACACATACACAGAAGTGAAAATACTGTCAATCATAACATCATCATCTTTCTGGTGTAATCATTGACTCTATAATGCACTCGAAACGTATTTCTTTTATTTGTTCAAAATTCATATATCGAGATAAGTTGGTAATCATCAACTTGGAAATGATGCAGATCACAACAGATTTATCATACAATCAATAAAAGTTTCATTTCATAACCCTCCACTCCCAGAGGAGCATAGGCCTTCAACAAACACATGCCAAGTCCTCCTGTCACGTGCCATCATCTCAAGTTCTTTCCATGTTCTCCTCATCATTTTCACCTCTGTTTCCAACTCTCTTCTCCATGTACGTCTTGGTCTTCCTCTGCCTCTCTTGCCCTGGGGGTTCCAGAACAAGGACTGCCTTGTAATGCTATCAACAGGTTTCCTCAGTGTGTGTCCTATCCATCGCCATCGTCTTCTTCTCATCTCTTGTTCCACTGGCATTTGTCCAGTTCTTGTCATCAGTTCCACATTGGTAACCTTGTCATACCATTTTAATCCCTCTATTCTACGCAAGCACCCATTTATGAAAGTCTGTAGCTTTTTGGTTGTTGTCTTTGTTGTTCTCCATGTCTCCGAGCCATACAATAGGACTGACTTCACATTTGAGTTGAAGATTCTTATTTTCGTGTTGGATCCTATTTCTCTTGATCTCCATATATTTCCCAGTGCAATGAAAGCTCCTCTTGCTTTTTGTATTCTTATTTTGATATCGCTGTCTGTCCCTCCAACTTTATCTATATTACTGCCAAGATATGTGTATGATTCTACATCTTGTATTGGCGTTTCTTCAAGTTCAACCCTGTTTTCATTACCTGCATTTATTCGCATTATTTTTGTCTTTTCCCTGTGTATTTTCAGACCCAATTGCTGTGACCTCTCATCGAGTGTTTTCAATTTGTCCTGCATCTGATTACGGTTATGGGACAGGAGAGCCAAATCATCAGCAAAATCCAGATCATCCAACTGCTTAGTCAGAGTCCACTGGATTCCATTTCTGTTGTGTGTTGTCGATGATCTCATAACCCAATTGTTGCGTGATAAATTCTCGCAACATCGTTTTATTACAATATCTATTTTATAACGCAAGGGCAACAACTGCTTGAAATTTATAGTCACTTTTCTCGGTAAGCATTTGTCTTCTCGCGTTGGTATTGAATGCAGTTAAGTTTTGAGCTGTGGTCATTTTGCGCTGGACTGCGCATGACTGGTCTTGTTTTTTGGTCGATCGGTTTCCGCCCACCACGAGTGGGGTGAGCGATTTGAATGGCGAAAGAGATGCCTCGTTGAAGAGGGGATCTCCGCTATTTTTTTGTTCTGTCAGGGATGTGTAGTCCTCTTAATGGATATTTCGTTTATTCGAGATAATACCTCTAGTGTTTCCCACATGCCGGGAGGCATAATATTTCTGTGTAGTTCCTGAAGGCAAGGTAAATTGACTTTTCATTAACTCTATCGATTTGGGGTCGTGAGCGATTTCGATTCATAGCCTGTCTTCGAAAGTCGTCGTCACGAGATGTTTTCCCAGCTCACATGTCGCTGTATGGTACTGCATCGGTTGATGCATGTCCCAAGGACCATTATTTGCTACTTTGTTAAATGAACTAGGTTTGGAAAACCTTTATTATCTAGAGGATATTTTTGAGGACATTATTTATACTTCGGCAGACGTGTCTGTCTTGCTGAAGTCAGACTAAGGAGAGTGAACTGATCTCATACATCTGGTTATCTCCTGGCTGTTATAGAAAAGGATGGAGTTTTTTCACCTGACTACATTTACAGCACTATGAAATATAACATGCATCTGACTCATCATTGTAATGCTGTCTACCGTCTATTGCTGTATTGAATGTTGCTGTGATAATGACTGTTTGATGTGCCTACATATTCGCGTAACCATTTTTGTCACTGTGGCGTCCACAATAAATAATGAAGAAAAACGTCAACGGCTGTTACAAGAATCATTGACTTTATACGTCGTGAGTTTACTGACGTCCTATGTGGATTGCCCTGTTATTTTTTGTATGAACATTGTTTGACTGAACACATCTGCACACTACACAAAACCAGACATGCGGATACCATCCATCATCATATGGCATCACGCATCATTTGGTGGCCATAAGCTGGTTTGATTCTGGTACCAGCAAACACGGGGTCCCTTACCCACTTCATTTTCAACAAGAATTCATCAGCATCCTTCAAGAAATTAACATTCTTCAATACAGTCAACATCTTCAAAATTTTCAAAGTACTCGGCGTTGCCCGGTAAAAGTCAAAAATTTCAACTTTTTGACGGAAACAAGAATTTGACAGTACCCGGCGTTGTTACATGTTGCCGGATAACTCGGACTGCTGTTATCTTTTACGCAAGTCAAGCAAGTTGCTGCTGTCAAGGTTCCAGTGCTGTCGTTTTTGTGAAGGTCAAGTGCCGGTTGAAACGGGTTGTTTTCTGAAGAAGGCCAAGTACCGATTTCCATCAACTTACTTTTGGATTAGAAGGTCAAGTGCCGAAACAACTCAACACACAGTATTTCAGAAGCTCTTGTACCATCGTGTTAGCAGTGGAAGCAGTTCAGATGTGCCATCATCGTTGGAGCTTCGCTCTTTAGGACGTTGATTGACATCCGTTTTTCTGCTGTTCGACGATTGGAAGCCTATAAGTTAAGTGGCCTGTTTGTATGTAAACTGTGCCCTTATACTTCTGCTGAGTCTTCTGTGTATCATCTCATTCTATATGTTATATGTCTATATGTTATTTGTATATTTATATGTTTATATTTCAGCGGGTTCTCGGTTGGGTGGTGTCTCCGTTAGATTATGCCACGTCATAGAGGTCGTCTATTGTGAGCGTTTTCTGTAGGTTTTGCAAATTTCCGATACTGGAATTTGCTAAGCGACTTCTGTTGCTATTTATGTTAGCTGTGATGACATGTTTTAATATTGTTTTCGTTATTATTTCGCATTCTTTAGTTTTGTTTTGATTTGTTTGTATTTGTTAGCCTACTCTTGTCTATAATTTAGTTTCATACAACATTTTTTGTTTATACACTGTGGTGTCATGTATTTTGTTTAATTATAGCGCAGATATCGTCACATTTTTTGTGATATTTCATTAATTTCTGCTTTATTTTTAGTTGATTTCTGCGAACGTTTTTGTATTGTTGCTGATCTTTGTTATTGTTTACATTGTTATTGTTTACATTGTTTGCATTGTTTACATTTTCAATGTTTACATTCTCCATGTGTTTACATAGTCATTGTTTACAGTTATAGTAATTAGTTAATGGGCTATGCTAATGCACTGTTACTACTACACTGATGATAAATGAATGATGAATAGTGTCGTGCACTATTGAATGAGAAGTGCACTTATGATCAAGAATTGAGTGCTGATATTTCATATACAAGTTCTTTGATTGGAGACTTGTTTCCCACAGAGACTGGGATAATATAATGTGATGTGAATATACAAGTGCTTAATTAAGACTTGTTACACTTAGGTTTGAAATAAATTAGTTAATTATTTCAGGTTTTGGACTCATATGTTAGACAACATGTCTACATTTGAGCACTTTATTGACCAGGGTAAATTGCTTGGGAAGACTGGTGATAAGTTAGAAGAATTTGCAACTGCTCGATATGATAAAGCAATGGAAGCTGAACAAAAGAAACTGCAGATGCAGGTGGATGAAAAAAGATTCCAAATGGAAATGGAAAAACAAAAATGGGAATCAGAAGCTGAGGAGAGAAAACTCCAGCTACAGCTAGAAGCTGAAAGACTTCAAAAAGAGGCTGAAAATAAAAGACTTGAAAAAGAAGCTGAAAATGAAAGACTTCAAAAAGAGGCTCAGGCTGAGGAAAGAAGATTACAGAGAGAGTCTGATGAGAGGAAAGCAAAAATGGAACATGAAGAAAAGGTCTTAGCTTTAGAGTTGGAAAAATTGAAATTGACGAGCATGAGTAATGGTAATGATTCAAACAAGGGTTCATCTTCTGGTAAGGCTAATAATGATACTTTTAAGATTAAGTTACCAACATTTAGTCCTTCCAGTGATGACATAATGTTCTATCTGGACAGATTTGAACAAGCATGTACAGCTCATAACATAGACAAAGCAAAATATGTTTATCAGTTATCAGGGATACTGACAGGTAAAGCTCTAAGTATATTAAATATGGTGGATGAACCTGACAAGAACAATTATGAGGTTGTCAGGGCCGCTTTGTTAAAGAAATATCAGCTTAACGAAGACGGCTATCGTCTACAATTTAAAAACATGTTACCTGAAAATGGAGTTGAATTCTCCGCGTTTATTGCAAGAATACGCATTACTTTCTCACGATGGGTTGAACTATCTAAGACGGAAAAAACTTATGAAGGACTTATGGACTTAATACTTAGAGACAAAGTCATGTCGTCTGTCAATGAGTCTTTCCTTGCTTTCCTTCATGAACGTAAACCTAAAACAATAAAAGAAATGGAAGATTTCTGTTGCCAATACGTAACTGCGCACCCACACATAACCATGGGTAACTCTAAGGTGAAAGAAGGTTTACCAGTTGCTTCGGCAGCTCCGTATGGCCAAAACTTTGCTCGTAGATTCCAACAAAATTTTGATAGAAAGAGTAGCGGAAATTTCTGTCAAAATCATGGAAATCAATTTCATGGTGATTCTTCTTCGAAGAATTGGAGACAACCTGATAGTACTCGTTACTATCACCCTAATAATTATAAGCATTTCAAAAGAGGATATGGTAATAGAGGTTATTCCTGCCGAAGACCTCAGAACCAAACAAATAGATGTTCGCATCAATGTGAACATGATAGTAATCGTGGAAACTGGAATTCGAACCAGGATAACAATTACAATAGAGACAATAATAACTGCAGAGATAATAATAACTCTGATAACTTCAGAGGTAATAATAGTCGGGGTAGATCTCAACACAAAAAAAGAGATATCAGCAGGCTAATGCTGTACAACAGGAAACTGAGGGAGCCTGTAATCATGTTGTTGATAGTAAAAACTTTGACGCTGTCACTGGTTCTGCTTTTGACTTTGAGAGAGCAAACAAATGCCCCCAATGCAGTACTTTATTCGAACCGGGTACCATAACTACTTTGAGTTGTGGTCACCCACTTCCCGCTCTTCCTGCTGCTGTTGCGCATGACGGGAGGGGTTCTTTAATTCTACATAAGGGTCTTGTTAATGATACTCCGGTCTCACTACTTTTCGATTCCGGATGCACCACTATTGGTGTTAGACAATCGCTTGTAGATCCATCTTGTGCTACAGGAAGGGTTATTAAATGTGTCACATTTGGCGGCACTCTAGAAAAATATCCTACTGCTGTAATTCGCATTGCCACTCCTTTCTTTACTGGAGATGTGCATGCTTGTCTCTTACCTAATCCTATTGCGGACCTTATTATTGGTCGTATTCACGGAGTTAGGGAGTGTACCCCACAGCAGATTGCTGCTTGGGAAGATAATAACATGCAAGCTACAAATGCAGTAGTTACAAGAGCACAAGCTCTACAAACACCCGAAACTTCACTGAATAGTGATAATGAAGTTGATAGCCAAGATAGTCACTTAGTAATCACTCGTGACTCTTTCATAAAATTGCAAGAAGAAGATCCTTCTTTAAAAAAATTCTTCGTTCTTGCGAAGAAAGGTGATCCGAATCAGGATACAAATAGAAAATCTTGGATTGCAATGAGAAACGGCGTACTTGTACGTATGGTACAAGATTCGACTACGTCGGCACATTCGCAAATTCTTGTTCCCAAGAGCATGAGAGTGCAAATATTACAACATGCTCATGACTCGCAATGTGCTGGACATATGGGTTTTTCCCGTACGAAGTCGAGAGTCCTTGCGGCTTTCTTTTGGCCTTTTGTCAATAAGGACATTCGTATTTACTGCCGATCATGCAAGGTATTCAGGAGGTCAAATCTAGAGGACCACGACATGCTGCGCCTATCCAGGCTGCTGACATTCCTATTCGGCCGTTCCAGAAAATGGCCATAGATATTATTGGCCCTTTTAAGGTCAAGTCGGCCAGAGGACATCAGTTTATCCTTACATGTGTCGATATGTGCACACGTTGGCCAGAGCTATTCCTCTTAAGAGCATATCTACTACAGATATCGCAGATGCTCTTTGGTTGGTATTTTCTCGCTTGGGGTTCCCCAGAGAAATATTGTCAGACCATGGCACTCAACTCATATCTGACACTATGTCACAGGTAATGTCTACCTTACATATTGAACGATCTCTCAGTAGTATCTACCATCCTATGTCTAATGGGTTAGTTGAGCGTCTGAATAGAACGCTCAAGACTTTGCTTGGTAAGATAACTGAAGATCATCCTCAAGATTGGGACAGGGTTTTACCCGCGGCTCTCTTTGCCTATAGAGAAGTCCCTAATGAACACACAGGATTTTCTCCCTTCGAACTTGTCTTTGGCGCGCGTCCACGCGGCCCTATGTCTTTATTACACGATCTCATCACTGCCGATGATATTAGCGATGAAACTCAATCCTCATATGAGTATGTCATTGCTCTTAGACAAAAGATCATTGAGGCATGTAAGCTAGCAACTGCTTCATCAGAAATTGCTAAAGAGAAGGCAAGACAGTTTGCTAACAAGAATAGATGTCTACGACAACTTTGTCCAGGTGACAAAGCATTCGTCCTACTCCCCAGTAGGGAAAATAGACTTCTTATTGCATGGAAAGGTCCGTATGCAATAGTCTCTCGGATTTCCGATGTTGACTATGTGGTCGATATTGATGGAGAGCATAAAACTTTCCACATAAACATGCTTTCGGAATTTCACGAACGTCCGGACTATTTGCTGCCTATTTTCCAGGCAACGGATGATGCTCCTGCACCTCACGGTCATTATTCATCCCTGTCTGTCATACAGGATGAGGAATCTACCTTCTCTGATGTTAACCTTCCCCTTCCAGTGGTTCCATTACATTCTACGGAATCTTGGAAAAACGTTTCTGTTTCTCCTAATCTTTCTGGTGACGAACATCGACAAGTCTCGTCGATGTTACAAACATTTCAAGATGTTCTCACTGACATTCCTGGACACACAGATGTCATAGAACATGACATAATTCTTACCGACAATAATCCAATTAGGGTTAGGCCTTATCCTATTCCTATACACTTTCAGTCGCAAGTGGAAAAGGAATTGGATGAAATGATTCAATTAAATATAATTGAACCATCGACTTCACCATATTCTTCTTCCATGGTTATTGTCCGGAAGAAGGATAAGAACATACGAATTTGTGTTGATTATCGCAAATTGAATCAGGTCACAAAGTTCGATGCTGAACCGATGCCTTTGTTAGAAGATCTACTGATTAGACTTTCTAATTCTAGATTCTTCACTAAACTTGACTTGTCTAAAGGTTATTGGCAAGTGCCTTTAGCAGAGCATGCCAAACCTCTTACTGCTTTTTCTACACCTAGGGGTCTATTTCAATGGAATGTTATGCCTTTTGGTCTTATGAACGCCCCTGCCACTTTCGTTCGCATGATGCGTCGAATTCTGTCACATCGTTCGGATGTCATCGCATACTTAGATGACATCTGTCTCTTCAGCGATACCTGGGAAGATCACTATTTAGGGTTATATGACTTACTGTCCGCTCTACGTGAGAATAATTTGACAGCGAAACCTTCTAAAGCTTTTGTTGGTTTTGGTGAAATCTCTTTCCTGGGTCATCGTGTTGGTCATGGTCTCTTGAAGACAGAAGACCACAATACTTCCAAAATACTGAACATCTCTGTTCCTAAAACGAAGAAACAAGTTAGGAGTCTCTTAGGTTTAATTCAATTTTATGGGAGATTTATTCCAAATTTATCTTCGATCATGGCACCTCTCTCAACATTGTTGAAGAAAGGTTCGCCTAATCTGGTCCGTTGGTCTGAAGAATGCCAATCTTCACTAGACCAAATCAAGAATATATTTTCTTCTCCCATCTTAAGATTACCTACTCTTGATAGGACTTTTGTTCTTCGGAGTGATGCTTCATCCACTGGGATTGGAGCAGCACTGATGCAAGAATATGCAAATACTCTGCATCCTGTTATGTACATTTCTAGAAAACTAAATGCGGCAGAGAGGAACTACTCGGTTTTAGACCGTGAGTTGTTAGCGATGGTTTGGTCAATTCTAAAGCTACAAAGATTCCTCCTGGGCGCACATTTCATTCTAGAGACTGATCAGAAAGCTCTTACAGCTATTCAGACTAAGAATTTGAAGAGTTCGAGATCCACTCGATATGCTATAGCTCTTCAACCTTTTCACTTCACGGTACGAGCTATCCGTGGTGCGGATAATGTGATGGCTGACATTTTGTCTAGATGCCCACATGACTCCAACTAATACTTCTGTCCTATATTTCCATATATTACAGAGTCATAACACACCTATATTTCTACAATAGATTAGCACATCTGTACTTACTTTATATGTACACACTATCGTGCTTTGTTGTCATCTTCTTCTGTTCGTTTTTTAAGATGATAGAGGAGGACTGAGTAGTTAATATAAGGGCCGTTAGTTTACTAAACAGCCACAATTATTAATAATGTATTGTACCTTATGAAGCATATTAGTTATTAATTAGCATTATATTGCTTGTACTTTCTCAGAATGTCATTGTTGAGCTGAGGACTTACCTTACTAGTATCAAGCATGACGAGTTCTAGATTGTGTACTTACCCTCGGAATACCAGAGCATATGTCCTGGATCGTCATGTAGTTTAACTTTACTATGTACTTATGTCATTACATGTCAAAGAATGTACTATTTAAATTTTCCTATCAGATTTGTACATCCATTTTTAAAGACAATATTAGAGTATGCTGTTTAATGATGATTATGGTAACTTGCATACGTATATTGTGTTTACATGCTAACGTGATGTGTGTTGGTGACACCTCCCCGATGTGAATATTTTTTTGAGACATATTTATTTTTCTGTTGAGGTATATCCTCACCAGACACTCTATATTTAGCCTCATGTTAGGCAATTTAATTAATTATCAGCGCATAATTCGTGCGTTTTGAGCCGCTTATCGCATGCTCTTTGATATTTAAAAAAAAAAATATGTTCCACATTTTTTTTTTTTATCGGGAGGAGGTGGTGATATGTTGCGTGATAAATTCTCGCAACATCGTTTTATTACAATATCTATTTTATAACGCAAGGGCAACAACTGCTTGGAATTTATAGTCACTTTTCTCGGTAAGCATTTGTCTTCTCGCGTTGGTATTGAATGCAGTTAAGTTTTGAGCTGTGGTCATTTTGCGCTGGACTGCGCATGACTGGTCTTGTTTTTTGGTCGATCGGTTTCCGCCCACCACGAGTGGGGTGAGCGATTTGAATGGCGAAAGAGATGCCTCGTTGAAGAGGGGATCTCCGCTATTTTTTGTTCTGTCAGGGATGTGTAGTCCTCTTAATGGATATTTCGTTTATTCGAGATAATACCTCTAGTGTTTCCCACATGCCGGGAGGCATAATATTTCTGTGTAGTTCCTGAAGGCAAGGTAAATTGACTTTTCATTAACTCTATCGATTTTGGGTCGTGAGCGATTTCGATTCATAGCCTGTCTTCGAAAGTCGTCGTCACGAGATGTTTTCCCAGCTCACATGTCGCTGTATGGTACTGCATCGGTTGATGCATGTCCCAAGGACCATTACTTGCTACTTTGTTAAATGAACTAGGTTTGGAAAACCTTTATTATCTAGAGGATATTTTTGAGGACATTATTTATACTTCGGCAGACGTGTCTATCTTGCTGAAGTCAGACTAAGGAGAGTGAACTGATCTCATACATCTGGTTATCTCCTGGCTGTTATAGAAAAGGATGGAGTTTTTCACCTGACTACATTTACAGCACTATGAAATATAACATGCATCTGACTCATCATTGTAATGCTGTCTACCGTCTATTGCTGTATTGAATGTTGCTGTGATAATGACTGTTTGATGTGCCTACATATTCGCGTAACCATTTTGTCACTGTGGCGTCCACAATAAATAATGAAGAAAAACGTCAACGGCTGTTACAAGAATCATTGACTTTATACGTCGTGAGTTTACTGACGTCCTATGTGGATTGCCCTGTTATTTTTGTATGAACATTGTTTGACTGAACACATCTGCACACTACACAAAACCAGACATGCGGATACCATCCATCATCATATGGCATCACGCATCACCAATCTATTGCCAGCAAGAAAAGAAATGGAGACAAGAGGCATCCCTGTCGCACTCCTGTTCTTATCCCAAATGGTTCTGTAAGCTGTCCTTCATGAAGAACTCTGCACGTCATGTCTTCATAGGTTTTCTTTATTAAATTAATGATCTTCAGGGGAACTCCATAATGCCTCATCAATTTCCAAAGTGATTCTCTGCCCACACTGTCAAATGCTTTTTCGTAGTCCACAAATCCGATGTATAGTGGTGAATTCCATTCCAGACTTTGTTCAACTATTATTCTCAAAGTGGCTATCTGGTCTGTACATGATCTGTTTTGTCGAAAACCTGCTTGTTCATCTCTCAATTTCTTGTCTATGGACTCCTTTAATCTCTCAAGGATAATCCTGTTCAATACCTTTCCTGGCACTGTTAGTAACATTATTCCTCTATAATTTGTGCACTCTTGTAGATTTCCCTTCTTAGGCAACTTAACCAGATATCCTTCCTTCCATTCTGCTGGTATCTCTTCTTTTTCCCAGACTTTACCAAGTAATTTATATAACATCTCTGTAGCCGTGTCGATATCTGCTTTGATGGCCTCTGCTGGAATGCCATCAGGTCCAGACGCTTTTCCATCTCTTAGAAGCTTTATGGCTTTCTTTATTTCTTCCTTCGTTGGTCTTTCACCGTTAATTTGTAGCTCTTCTTCTGCTGGCTGGATGTCCGGCGGGTTTTGTGGAGCTGGTCTATTGAGAAGGTCCCCAAAATATTCTGTCCACCTCTTCATTTGCTCTTGTATATTGCTGAGCAGTTTCCCATTCTTATCTTTTATGAGGCAACTTGTTTGCTTGTATTTCCCTGTTAGCTTCTTTGTGCTGCTATACAGTTCTCTCATATTTCCTTTGGCTGCAGCATCTTCTGCCTCTCAATCAATAAAAGTTACTCATCATTTATCGTTTCCTTTTTTCCTCCTTGTAGGAAGTCTGCACCAAAGCATTCATGGGCTCTTGCAGCTGTAATGTCTATAGCAATTTGTTTGGCAAGGTGAGGTTGCCATTTCGATGCATAACCTCATATTATTCACTGCTTATGACATGTCACAGAAAGCAGTAGACATTTTAATTATTTGTCTCTGCTAAGACCTTCGGAGACAATACAGGCCAAAAGTCACTTATACCTTAGTAAAAAAGGGAAATCATTATACCGAAACTATGCCTTTGTGCTGATGATATTGACCTTACAATCGATTTACATTTAGGGGATATGGAATGCGTGTATGCTCATGTGTCTATTAGAAGTAGTAATACAAACAGAATTAATTTAGTGTTTTTCAGTTCCAATCTTCTCATTTCTTAAATTTAACTTGGAATTCAGAATCCTCCTTGGGAAAAAAGTATAAAGTATACTTATTCATGCTGACATGGCAACGTTTACACTTTACCTCAAAACCATAAAATCTTATAAGTGTATTCTATAACACAACCTGCAAGTCTGGAAGGAAGAGCTGGAGAAGAGAGGGATGGTCATAAGCAGCTCTAAAACAAAATCCATGGTGATATCACGAGAAGAAAGAAAACATCAGATTAAGTTGGGAGAACAGGTCCTGGAGCAGGTCGACCACTTTAAATATCTCGCAGCTATTATAGACCGAAAGGGGGGCATCAAAGAAGAGTTGGCCACTCGAAAAGCAGCGGCTGGGAGACTTTATCAGGCCATAAATCGAGGATTCCTCAGCAAGAAAGAGGTTGGTAAGAAAACGAAGATGGCTGTATACCGCTCCACCTATGTCCCAGTCTTGACATATGGATGCGAGTCGTGGGCAATGACTACAACCCACAAAAGCCAGATCCAAACCTCAGAAATGAGGTATCTGAGGAAGGTGGTTGAAGTAACAAGAAGAGACATGGTCCACAACCAGACGATACGTCAAGGCCTAAAATCCCACCCGCTGCAGACCCAAATAGAACATTCCCAACTAAGATGGTTTGGCCATGTCTGCAGAATGGGAGAAGATCGGCTACCACGACAAGCATGGGAAACAAAGAGCCAGGGATCCAGACCTTCAGGACGACCCAGAGTTTGCTGGGAGGACAACATTAGACAATCTTTGAAGGACCGAGGACTAGAATGGAACCAGGCCAGGAAGAAGACAGCTGATAGAATAGTCTGGCGCTCTCTCTTCCAAACCTCTACACCTGACGGTAGAAGAGGAACGACTAAGTAAGTAAGTATTCTATAACAAACGGCGCTCATCATGATCTGCTCTTACAAATTATTTACCTTTCCTTCATCTTTACTCTGCAACACACGCAGTTTTGACAGATTAATAGATCATATCCTATGCTCTGCTTTTGAGATAGGCAGTTTATTTTTATCTCCGTCTGCTCTTATGTAAAATTCTATACTACATCCTAGTTTTCATTACCCATCATAAGGTTTAGTTCACATTTCTTTTCTTGTTATAACTGCAAGCATATACTCACAGCATGTTAGTCTATTTAGCTTTTTCAGTTATTCCCTTCAAACTCCCCGTTTCTCCTTCCCAGTGTAAAATATCGTAAAAATAGTTTTCATGAAAAACTCTTTCCTTTCTTTCTTTCATCTCTACATATTTCACAAAGTATAGCAGACAGGGTAAATAAACAGTTAATGTTCCTTAGTGCGCTACCTGGTCTGGTATGCAGTCATGTTGTGTTGCTGTAAAATGCATTTCTTCTTCTTCTTCGTACACTCTCAGACGTCCACTTGAATGTTTTCAAAAAAATGCAATATTCAGTCTGAGGCTATTTCAATCTCCGTAGAGCTTTTCCATGACTGGTACTGGTGTCGGCCATATGCGCTTTCTCTGTTCTGCGTATGTTGGGCAGCTCTGAAGAAGATGTTCACTAGTCATTTTATCAGTGCCACAGTTACACTGATTGGTAATTCCTATCTTTAGCTTGTTGAATAGATGGTATTCTCAATCTGTTGTGGCCAGTGCTGAGTCTGAAGATTACCACTTGTTCGTTCTGTTGAGCTGGTAGTATACATCATTTTGTGTGTGACCTGGATGTATTAAGACCATTGATTCACCATGTGGGCCATCTTCACGAAGAACAATGACAACAATAAAACCTAAATAGCAACATCAGTATTAGCGTGCCATAAACCGACTACTACTGATTTCAGTGAAATGCCAAGCCTTACAATATTTTAACTTCATGAATTTTTTTTTTTTTTACCTACCTTGACACAGACCAGTTACATGATTCATGACATATCCAGAATGACATTCACATCTGTAGGTTCCAACCTCATTGATGCAGTCTGAGTTTCTTGGACACACCTCTGGATTGCGACACTCATCCAAGTCTTGAGAGCAGCCACGCCCCACCCAGCCAAGCTTGCAAAAGCAAACGCCATTGGTGTTGTCACAAAGCTGGGTATTGTCATAGACACATGAACAGGGCGTGGTGCACAATTTATCTCCATACGTGAATAAAGGACAATCTGCCAGTAGTAAATAAAATTGAGCTCTGATTAACTCCTAACATTATAATGATATTCAGCAAGGATACATATAATAATGTGATCACATTACAATCATGTGTCAATGTTACACATAATGTTAATATGATATGATAGGAAACTCTATAACAGAGAGCATTACAATAGGATTCAGTCTGATCATCAGATGAGATCTCCCGGTCGGATAAGTGATTTATCCCTTTCCTCTTCTTTACACTCTCAGGGAAGATGGCCCACTTGGGTCATGACTCACAAGTGTCGGCCTCGTGCTGTATTTTCGAGCATGCGCTGGGAATTGAACCCACTTCACCTTGGTTGCGACTTTCAACTTCACTTCTGGTCTTATCCATGCTGTCAGCTTAAGGCAGTTGTGAAAGTAACCATTATGCTGTTGTTAAGGAATATCATATTGTATATTTTGCGTGTTGGCCACACTTAGTCTATTAGCAGTTTAATCTACGCGGCAATGTTCTTTTTTGTGGTTAACATGCAGTTGCACGCTTTTTAATTGTAAATGAACGCTATATATTTATTACGTCACTAGGTGATTATGACGTATTCCTTTCTGCATGTAATTTATGCAAACGGTCGTTTCTATGCCTTTCGTTATAAGAATCCGTTAGAGTAAGACGTTGATGCCATCGCTCCCAAGATATTTGAAGTTTGAACAGTCCTCCTACGTGGCTTATGTAATTGATAAGGTCGCCACTGATTTTTCAAGAAGAAGTCGAACTTAAGTATTCAAGTTCGATGATTTATGAAGAGGAATTTTTACGGGAGCATTTTTATTATCTCCATTTTTGGTCTTCGCTACTTGGTTGTTAACCTTTTTAGGCACCTCTAGTAAATAGGCCAGATATGAGACGATGTATCACGGACTGTAGGAGCTTTCCATAAATGTATGTAACTTCACTTTGCCATGAACATTTATTTCTACGTCTAAATAAACATGTCGTTACCTGTGGACGCATTCAACAAATCGTTTTATTATCTGAACGTTCTTGCATACCCCACGTCATTCTCCAAGGTGTTATCAGCACGATATTCGACTTAAGATGTCTGTTACAAGTCAAGAATCTTTATCAAACACTCTCTAACAAAACCAATTGTAACAGCTGTATATAAATTACTGCCCTGAGTTCCATAGCCCGTTGTGGTTGCTCCACAGCCAACACAACGCCCTCTCCAAGCCTATTAAGTACCTTTAAGAGGAAAACCAGGTGAAAACTTTACGTGAACACCAAATTAAATTTCATATGACTCTTGCTAATTTAGATTCCTCTACAAGATGCTAAAACAGATGTTATCAACATTATTACCCACCAACTCCTTGTTAATCACAGACCTTCTATAAATTCAAACCTCCACTTTATGCTTTGTGCCCTCCGATCAAGATCTTCCCTTGTCTTATTTTTCCCTTTTATATCTGCCTCTTACCCCCGTCCCCACGTGTTAATGATGTCTTTCTCTATATTTCTTTCTTTTGGGAGTCAAATATATATATATATATATATATATATATATATATATATATATATATATATATATATATATATATATATAATATATATATATATATATATATATATATATATATATATATATATATATATATATATATATATATATATATATATATATATATATATGAGAAACAAGCACTATCATACATTGCTTTCAACTGCTTTCCTCGATGCATGTCCTATCTAACATCAGCAGCTTCTGCGCACCACTCGCTCACCTGGTATTTATCGGGTTCAACAATGGCAATATTTTCATACAATTTGATTCGTCTATTCTCTGTAAGCATGTACATGAATGTCTGTAATTACTAGGTTGTCATCTTTGTTTTCTTTTGTAATAGATATCCATGATAGTAAATTTGTCTGCACACATTTTAGACTTCCATTTACAGTTACTTATTTTCATGAATAACTATTATTTCTTCCGTCCATGCAGGTGTCGCAGGTAGGTATAAATAGAGTAAGTCTGAGTTAGAATATAAATGTGTAATGTGAAAGTAGAGGAGATAGAGTCACTAATGAAATTGTGGGGAGAGATATGACTTCTGAAGAGTATCGGCTACTTCTTCAGGCTACTGCGACTGACTTTTACTAAGTCAATCCCTCGCCCGTTCTCTATGAACTTAGAATACTTATAATGCAGTAAGAACAACAGTACGACATCAAGTGATAGTTGTAGAGAGAGATCCTGACCACAGGATACATATATATATATATACCTGTCACAAAAAGTAGGGGATATTTTAAGATGGTATGTATTATTTTACAAAAGAGTGAATTTCGTAATTTAATGGTTGTATGGACATATCGAGCACACTCTTCTCCACTCTCACGGGCTATATCATGTTGACCTGGTGACTCGTGATGAGTAAGCCAATCCCAAGAACAGAGGTGGGGCCCATCCGTAAAGTTCACACATTATTCTTTTTCACAAAAATGCGTGTATCTCGGGTTTGATGAACACTACTCATCATGGACAGGTATAAAAAGACTCTGCAACAGATAAAATTTCTTTTCTTCGTCATGGAACGTTTGACAGAACAGCAGAGATGCATAGGCATGTTGCAAACCGGAAGTCGGCAAGTGGATGTTGCTCGGAACCTCAATGTTTCACAGTCAGTTGTCAGCAGACTGTGGAACAGGTATTAAAATTTCCGCACAGTGGCTGATCTGCCTCAGACTGGCCGCCCAAGAGTCACTACACGCCGCCAAGATCAGCTTCTTGTTACTCAGGCCCTCAGAACTCGGACTCTAAATGCTACTCAACTTCAGCAACACCTTCAACAGACCACTAAGATCCGGGTCTCAACTCAGACAGTACGAAACCGTTTGCACCAAGTGCAACTGGTCTCACGCAGACAGTTTGTAGCTTTGCCCATGTCACCACAACACAGGCGAGCAAGAATGGATTGGTGCCAACGTCATCATCGGTGGACCAATCAACAGTGGGCATCAGTGATGTTTTCTGATGAGTCCCGTTTCGTTTTGGATTTTCATGATCGTCGAATACGTGTCTGGCGACGGCGAGGTTAGCGTTACCAGCCTCCTGCAACTGTTGCACACAACCGTTATGGAGGTGGCAGTGTAATGGTGTGAGCAGGCATCTGTATGAATGACAGGACCGACCTTCACATATGCCAGGTCAATATCACAGGGCTCTACTACCGTGACAACATCATCGAGCCTATCGTTGTGCCATTTGCTCAACGGCACGGACCAGATTTCATCTTCCAGGATGACAATGCACGTCCTCACCGTGCTCGCGTCGTCCAAGATCACCTTCAGATGCAGCATATCCGAACGTTACCGTGGCCGCCGATGTCCTCCGACCTGTCTCCTATTGAGCATTTGTGGGACCTCCTGAATAGACGCGTCCAACAACGTCCAGCCGCTCCACAGACTCTCCAGCAGTTAGCCCAGGCCCATCAGCAGGAGTGGCAGAGAATTCCTCAAGACAAATCAGAGTATGAGACGTCGTTGCAATGCATGTTTAGCGGCAAACGGGGGCCCTACACGTTTTTAGAAATATTGGAATATTTTTGTGAAAATGAAGTACCTACCCGCCTTGGTTGCCAGTGCGACTAAAATCATGTGAGTAAAGCCATAACACTTCTTATACCGCAAATGTCTTGTTATGATGCTCAAGTTTACTTGTACGAAGGAATAAATGAACTAATTTGAAATATATTGTCTTTGGATAACTTTTAAATTCAATATCCCCTACATCATGTGACATATTCTTTCCAGAACGTTGTCTCCATTACAGCTGCTCTGAACGCATCACGATTCTGGGCAAGTCGACCTGCATCAGCCAAAGACAAGTTCAGACTCTCTGTGATGTCCTGGGTCCACCGTCGTCTAGGTCGACCCCTTCCCCTTTTTCCAGGGACCATGCCTTCCATCACTGTTTTTTTCCAGACTATTATGTCTTTTTATATGACCGAAAAATTTCAGCTTCCTTATTGCGATGGTATTTAGGAGCCA
This sequence comes from Oreohelix idahoensis, assembly GCA_024509875.1. Taxonomy (NCBI): domain Eukaryota; kingdom Metazoa; phylum Mollusca; class Gastropoda; order Stylommatophora; family Oreohelicidae; genus Oreohelix; species Oreohelix idahoensis. The sequence goes on along the minus strand of JAMPIV010006384.1, from coordinate 68,172 downwards.
ATGTTCCTGTACGTTTAGTGAGTGCAGTACTTCTCTGTTGGTCTTTTTTTCTGTCCAGGATATTCTCAACATCCTTCTGTAGCATTTCATTTCGAATGATGTAATCTTTTTTGCAACTGTTTTATTGAGTGTCCAAGTCTCGCAGCCGTATGTTGCTACTGGGAATATACATGCTCTGATCAGTTGTAACTTTGTTTCTTTGCTTGTGCCTTGCCATAGGTTTTTTTCATCTGTATTAGCTTATGTGAAGCAATTGCAAGTCTTCTTTTAATTTCTACTGCACAGTCGCCAGAGCTGTTAATGATTGATCCTAAGTATTCGAATTCATTGACACTTTCCAGTTCTTCGTTATCAATTTCATCTATGGTAGGTTCTGGTTCACGTTCCGCTTCATTCATGACGTTGTTATCTGCCGCTTTGTTTATTTCCGTATACATTTCTTGACCGTACTCCTTATATATATATATATATATATATATATATATATATATATATATATATATATATATATATATATATATATATATATATATATATATATATATATATATATATATATACTAGCAATAACCCGCCAATAATGACGGAAGTAAATCAAATGATAGATCTGTCCATGCACTCTGAACACATATGGTCTACGTCCAACGAAGCGATCGATTTGGGCACCCATGGATGCAAAGCCCAAGACTGAATTATAGGAACGGATATTTTCCTTAAAATGTAGATGTTGTGGATGCGCTGGTTTGCTCAAAAGATCCTTGAGATACGGCGGAAAAGGACGTCTCTGCTTTCCTTCTTGCTCCAACAGCACTGTACCTTTATGGCAGCAATATTTGAGTGTACCATTGGTTGATCTTTACACTTGAAAATTGAGGGAGTGACTAAACTGACATTCCTGATCCATTAGGCCGCAGTTGTGTATAGCAACTGAATTCTCATCAAAGGCATCATGTTGTTGGACTACGTGCAGCTCTTGATCGTCTCACTTGTTGTACAGCTGCTGCTCTACGTTCGGTTGCTTCTTCTGAAGTCTCCTTTGCTCGTTGTGATACTCTCAACTGACGAATGCAAAAAGCTTCTGCAGCGCGTTGAGATTCTTGCTCTTCTGCAGGCTGATTTGTTCGTTGTGACTGACGCTATGCTTGTCTTTGTGCCGCTTCATGTTGTCGTCATATTGCTGTTTCTTCTAGAGTCTCGCTTGCTCGTTGTGATTGACGCGATCGTCTTTTCTTCTTAGCATCTGCAGCTCGTTTTGCAGCCATCTTATCATTTTGATCCATAATAATAAGTCTGCAATACTTAAAATTAAAATTTTGTCTTGAAGAAACAATCAAAAACTTACATTTTAAGGTTATTTTTAACAAAATGATGAGTTAAATCCACTTCCGGAATGAAACTGGGTTTTACACCGACTTTTCTTCGTTGAGTGTTACTATTTTCGGGAGAGTACATATAAGGGAAACAATACAATTAATGTCTAACTTTTAACCACAGTTGCATCCCTAGATGTGACCGACGTACAAACGGCGAGAATTATGGATTTATATGTATATATATATATATATATATATATATATATATATATATATATATATATATATATATATATATATATATATATATATATATATATAAATGTTTATTAAATAAAACCACAAAAACAAGCAATCAAAATATCTCCACAAGCTTTGTAAGACTAGTGAAGTTACCACATAAACAACACACTAACAAATGACAATCGACTTCACTCAATCACACACACGTCAAAATCGCCTCAATCCACACCGCCAACAGTCCACTTCCTGACACAAATAAAACTATAGTTTACTAAAACAATGAAAGCGGCCCAAAGGTTTTTTGTATCCTCGGAATATGGAGATAAGCTCCCACTGGATCGAGTAATAATCCTAAGGAATAACACTTTTGTTGTGGGTGGCCACCTCAAATTATGAGGATATACTCCAACAATGGCTGAGACCAGCTGTACTCACTGATCAAGATATAGGTAAAGATATATTCCCAGGCGAATAAGTGAAGTGCAGCTAGCAAACTGGTTATCCACGGAAAACGACCCGAGGGATATGCCCCTCTGATAAAAGATATGAAGCCTGGAACCCCCAAGTGCAGAGACTGTAAAATCGTTGGCTTCTTCTTGGCAAGTACGTTAGTACTATCCACGGTAAAGTGCCTAAATGTGTTTCCCATGTTGCTCAGAAGAATGGAGGGCGATGGCAACGGCACGTAGGCACTGTGATGGGCGATAGTTATATACTCCAGAAAGGTCACCTGGTAGGCTGGGCGACTGACAAGCCGTTTGGCCGGCCGTGCGGTCTGAATATAATTGTGGCTGATAATGCAGGGCAGTAGAAAATAAAATCCCAGGGCACGTTCTTGTAAATGCCCAGTATAATTCCGGAGAATCGTTTAGTGCCCGTCAAGAGAGCACAGACAGCGTCAGGGTGACCAGCTCAATCAAGGAATAAATTTTCGCACAGATACTAGTTACAAACAGCTCTCAACTTTAGAACACAGTCACTGGCAGCAAAAATCCTTGAAGAGACAACTAGTGAAGGTTTTTTTAAAAAAATAATGTGTTTGCTACTTTTCTTTGTAGCACGCCCCTTTCAACCATCTACCATGTACATGGAGCTGTTAGTTATATCAGGGCGTGTTTCCTTTATTGTAATATGTTTTTGTTTGTATTTATGTTATACTATATTATCTCTAGTAGGTATTTTTCCTTTTGTAGTTATAGTTCAAAATGGTTTTTTTAATCCAAAATATGATATTTTCTAAGCTGGTATGTTTTTAATTTTCACTGGACGGTTTATTTGGTTAATCTGTATGTATCTGGGGGAAGTCTTTCACCAGTGTGGACTACTGGCTCGGATCCTTATTTATTTTTTATATGTTAGCTTTAGTTTTTGTAATATAGTGTTTTATTAACTTTTGCACTTCTGAAGGAGTCTTTGTGCCTATGAGATTTTCTGCACTCATTTCTACCTTGTGGTTACTACAGTATGTCTTAATGTTTTGATTCTGCTGGTCATATTTTTTGCAGTCCACCAGAAAGTATCTAATTGTGTTTAGTTCTTGACACTCTTCACATGTGGGTTCCTCAATCATGAAATATCCAGTTCCAAGCTTGAGCCTTAGCAATTGTTTTATTAATTGGTCTTTTTAGTTCATCTTGTATTTGACATTTTATGCTTGGTTTTTTTTAGGATTTTATATGAGTGTCCTTGCTTTTTTACTTTGGTCCCATGCTGTTATCCACTCTTTAGTTATTGCTTGAGCAATTAAGCTCTTAATTTCAAACTTCCCTAAGCCTACTTCAATTTTGTTATAGCTAGTTCTACTCCCTTTGGCTTCTTTGTCTGCAAGCTCATTTCCCACCATCCCCACATGTGATGGTATCCATGTTAGTGTTGCACTGCATCCTATAGTGTGCAGATATGTATTACCCTGTAGTATTTCCTCTATAATATCTGACCTGCTACATTCATTTCTGTTTCTGATAGCTAATACTGATGAAAGGGAATCTGTGAGAATGGTTACTTTATTTGGTGGTTTTCTGCAGCTATTTCTAAAGCTTTTAGGATTGGCACTAATTCTGCTGTAAAGATGGATGTATTACCAGTTACTGTGTATCTTTCATAAATTTTTAATTTTGGTATTGCTATTCCTGCTCCTAATTGTCCTTCTTCATCTTTTGACCCATCTGTATATATAGTTAGGCTATTATTTATGTACCGTTCTATGTACTATGCTTTACTTTTTGCTGAGATTATGTCGCTAGATTTGCTTATGATCTTCGATAAGTGGGACTCAGTTTCTGGCATTTTAAATTCCCACTGTTTATCATATTAAATAGGTTTGGGTGTTGATCCACTTCATCCATTGTTTTCCACCCTGACGGGTATCTATTATGGTTTAATGGAATGTGGCCTATGTACTGGATACCCCTATCAAAGGTTTTGTGTGCTGGGTGAGTTGGATCTTTTGCCACTCTTGCCCAGTAGCTGAATCTCAGTTCTTTTCTCCTTAGCTCCAGGGGTATAATGCCTAGCGCTACTTCTAATGTCTCTGCTGATGTTCCCTTTGAGGCACCTGCTGTTATTGACAGGGCCTGGTTTTGGACTGTGTCTAGTTTTTCTTATTGCTCGGGGCGGCTGATGCATTGACAACACTGGCATAGTCAAGTTTGCCCATAATAAATGATTTAAAAAAGGTTAACATTGTCTTATTTCAGGCTCCCCAACCACTTCCTTTCATATACCTTAGCATGTTAATAAGTCCCCTACTGCTTTGCACTAATAGGTCCATGTGTTTGTTCCAGTTTAGTTGCTGGTCTAGTACCATACCGAGAAATCTAGTTGATTTTGCTGTGCATACCTTTTGCTTATTAATGTTTATGTCAATTATATTATTTTTAATTACACACCCTCTACTGAAGATCATTCCTATGGTTTTTTAACATTTAGATTAAATCCCCACATGTGCATCCAGTCAGATACTTTACCTATTTGTTTTTGTACTGTTTTATAGAGGAATGGGAGATTTCTTTCCGTTCTCCATATCGCAGCGTTATCTGCAAACTGAGATAGGTTGTTTTTTAAGTCTTTAAACTCGTCACCTAGGTCGTAGACCATAATCGTAAATATAGATGGTGATATTACTGATCCCTGTGGGATTCCATTCTGTTGTTTATACACCTCAGATCTATCATTGTTTATGTGTACCGTGAAGTATCTATCCTGCAGGAAGTTGCCAGCGTTTCTCAGTCCGCTCGAGATGAAACACGATGACGACACGACATAAAAGGACAGAGAAGTTCCCCGTGCTAACGGGGAAAAAGAGAGCACTCAAGCCAGCCGCTCGCGAACTAAAAGACTTTGTAGGCAAAATGCCGCCTACCTCGTTCTACGTTCGGGTAGGAAACAGAGAGCGAAAAAAATCAAAGGGACAGGGAGAGTTCCCTATGTCCCCTATAATCAAAGGGACAGTGTACTAGCAGATTTCCCAAGAATGCCTACATAAAAGACTTAGGAAAAATTGCCGCTAGCGCACGTGCGGAGAGGCGGGCTACCTTGGCTCTATCGAGATTGACAGGTACCAAAGACAGAATTCGAACTGTTAAAAGCAAAAATGACAGAAAATTCCAAACAAAGCGTGACAGCAGGTTAACTTCTTGTTGTTCCATGTCCAGTAGATAATCATGGTCACTTAATATGGAGTTATGAAACCTGATTTTACACTGGAGGATGGAACAATGGTAACCCCCATGCCTTCTTCCAGCATGCTGTCAACCTATGTCGTAGATTTTATCAGATGGGTAATAGATGTTTATAGTCCTGTCTGAGCAGAGGTGATAGTGATAACTACGTGAAAGTAAGGTGTAAGAAATAGTTTTTTTTCCACAAGGTGATAGTGTAAGAGAAAGGACAGTCTCTGGGTTGAGTAATTTCTCTAATCCAGCCTATCTGTACGACTATATTTAAATCAGACGCACTTTCTCTCCTTGTACAAAATACAAGTTACACTGCACCCACATGCACACAATTCTGTGACAAATACGCACAAACGTGAAAACAAACTATGAACAACAGATAGGGAAGGGGTTGACCAACACAATAACTAAAGGTTTATTAAGTTTATTTATCCCTAGAACTTTACAACATAAATCATATACATCAATAGATCATGGTTTACAGACAAAATGAAAAGTATAATCAAATAAGTTTTCCTCTCTGGTAAAGGAAAAGAGAAGAAGATCCCAACAGAGGTTAATTAACCCAAAAGATCAAAAGTTAACAATAAGTGTATGGAATAGTCAGTAAATGAAAACAAAGGACAAGTTCCTAATTAATCTATCCCGTAAATACTCAGGTTAGTAAGATCAAAAAGAAAAGATTTGTATGATAGTGGTAACAACAGAAAATTATGTTACTCTCTTACAGTTCATTCAATCCTTCATACTGTGGCCACATTCATATGCGCTTACCCAATAGTTGTCGCAGGCATTCCGTGGAAATAAACACAACACTAATAAGTAATAAGACTATTCAGTGTCATATTAAGTTTTGCCAAATCCAGCCCCAGACTCGCCGTAGTTGCTGACTGCAAATTTTACGGGAGTCACTGGAGTTAGTGATTTAATTTTTCCTGGATAAATACGGTATCTCTGCCTTCAGTTAGTTGGAGTAAGGTTCATACGTGGTGATTGCCGAGTAGGATGAATAATATATATATATTTCCTGTGCTGTCTAGTCTCTGGTTGCTGAGACACTATGTTAAGTTACACAAATGGTGCTGACAATATATTTTGCCACAGCTGGCTGATGAGATTGGCATAAATGAAATCTGGTAATAGTTCTGGTCCAGTTAATATTACAATTAATGGTTCTATTCTGGTTTCTCTCATGTAATGAGGAAAAATGGACCGCACAGGTCACTGCTAGAAGCTCATCAATATTAAATATCTCTGGATGCTTATAAGATTATAAGACTATAAGAACGTAAGTTCATATGGCCATAAGACCGCTAGTACTCAGGTTTTGATCAGCCTAGATTTTAGGAAAGAAATATAAACATTTAACCATACTATCAATATTATATTTAACACGTGTTAAGGTAAGACCTCTTTAACCACTCCGTTAATAAATTAGATTATAAACCACAAATGTCTAGCTTATCCTATCGTTTTTAACGCGTGATATGAACACTAGTCATTTATAAAATTACATAAAAATAAATAGAAGTAAAATATTTAATGTATGTAATAGTCAATTTAAAACATCTCTTTCTGGGGGAATAGCGAGTAATTAAATTTACTTTACAGCTGGAAAAATTAGCTATAAATTATTCAATACGCTATTCAATTTAACACAGAAAATCCCAGTGAAATATAAATGAAAACTTTTAACACACTAAATCACTTAAAGGCTAGTGTCACGAACGGTTTATAGAATGAATGTCAGTACTCATGCTCCGGTGGGAACTAGATATGTTTATGTAAGTTGTGAGTTGAAGTGAGTGAATGTTAAGTTTGCTTGCGGGCATGAATGCATTAGTAGCAGTAAGCGCTAATGTCGAGTTCACGGGCATGACAGAGTTGTTGTGAACGAAGTCGTGGTGAAGACTGGTCAGGTGTGAAAAGGGTCATGGGTAAAAAGGTCATTCGAGACAGAGACGAGAGCGAGGAGAGATTACGTGGAGAGTGAAGGCGAAATGGTTGAGGAAAATAGGAAATATATTAAGATATTGTGAAATTCGTTCCATGAGATGCTGTTCTAATTATGCACATCATACGTTGTGCTTCTCTTATGTGATGATTTATGGCCGAAGCGGCAGTCTGCCTGTGTTATTGTGTTATACTCAAGTTTGTGACATAAAGTCGTCGGATATCGTATTTACGTGTTGGAGTTTAGTGAATTAACAAGTTGCTGTGAAAACGAGCCATGTTTGTCGCTCCATGTGTATGTAATACATATTTGTCAATGTGTACACACAGCAAGCACTTGACAGCTAGTATATAAATTACCGCAAACAGAAAAATGAAACACTCCACGAAATCTAAAAATTCACTCTGTACGGGAAATCTTAGGATATCGAGCTAGTGAATTCAGAAAAATCTCTGATCAACTGATAATGACTTTTGGTGAGCCGTATATATATCCATAGATGCCGTTCTTTCCGCTCCTTAATGCGAAAGTCGCACCTACGGCCAGAGCCGGGCAAATTTGCGGTTCGATTCCTGAATGGAAGGTTATTTCTTCACCTCTGCCGTCCGACAACCTCTGGCATGTCTTTCATTATCTCCGCCTGCCGCATATCAGCTACGTAAGTTAATTCCCCTGAACATGTAACAATTCAAGGTACGTTTCAGACTTATCGCCCTTGATTCTTCAAAGAAACTGTTAACGCCTGGGCTCTTGCCCGCGTGTTTCCCTGATCAAAGAACTATTACGCCATGCTGCGCACTTCGCTCTGTTCCATCCGTGCTTAATTGCCAGATGACTCGCGAGTTAATTGCGATAGTGAATCAGGCGTTAATGTAGCAAAAAAAAAAAACCTTAGATGGGAAAGGGGGGGGGGGCAAAAGTGGACGGTCACTGCTGCACTATTTCCATATGTGACAACCTACAAAACTAAATCCCTGTGTTTCAATAACATCGTAAAGCAGTTTCTGTTTTCATTGAGACATTCTGTTTATAGTGTTTGTTCTAAAGAAATGAGAGAGGTAGAGATAGAGAGAGAACACATTGTATGGGAAAACATGAAAATATATGCACATGTTTTGTGAATCACATGTTAGAATTAAGTCTAACTAAACTACACCTATTTCATGAGATTGAAAATAAACAGATCTGATTTATATGTTTGAATTTACAGTGCTGTCACGATTTACATGGTCTCTATTTACGCGAATCTGAAAATATGCGAGCTGTAAAAAATATGAAAATATTGCTGATAGTATACTACTGGACAAAAGTTAAGGGCCGCCATTCAGTTTAGACAAGGTTTATATAATTCTTCGTGAGCAGGGTCGATTTTTCAAATGTCCGGTAGCTTGAAATCTCTCAAGAAGTCTCTGAATGGTAGAGTGGGACACTGCTAAACGTCTTGCAACATGACGAACAGATTCTTCTTCTTCTTCGTTCGTCCTGAAAAGGACGGTGGTTGCGTTGTGTCTGTTTGAGCCTAAGCTGTGATAACTGCACCTTTCGGTCGACACATCCGACTTCTGCACGGGATTTTTTAAGGACCGGGTTTGCCTTCCCATTTCGATCCATGCTCGCTCAGCCAGCCTGCACTGCTGCAGACTGTTTCCAGGACCACCACGTGGAGGTGGAGTGCGGTCTTGACCAGCTCTGGTTCGCTGGTCCTGACGCAGGCAGTCAAGCTATGAGTCGCTGACTGCATTCACTATTGCTGCATCTTGGGGTCCCACGAACAGATTGACCATCCTGAATCCATGCCATGGCTCGACCACGGTCTACAGTGCTGAGACTTCTCCTTGGTGGCATGGCTAATGCAGTGATCATTTCAACCACTTGTCATACTGATTTATTGCATACCAACGGTGAACACTCTTTACCGATGATCATTTTCCACGTGCATTCAAATTCAATTCACTTTTTCACCTTTTGAACTAGTGGGGCGTGTTGCAAAAACCACGAGTTTTTGCAGCAACAATGGCAATTTTCACGTGCAGGTTAAAGTGACCCCGTTTTTGGACATTTAAAAAAAAATTAACCTTGTGCACACAGAAATGTATATACATTTCTCTGAGCTCAGTTTTAATGACATTTTCACTTGTCTTTACAGTTTGCCAATCAATTATATAAACCTTGTCTAAACTGAATGGCGGCCCTTAACTTTTGTCCAGTAGTATATTACAATTCATACCCCGTATAGTTCCCATGGGGAAAATAAAACTGAACAGGACCACTCCACCTCTGGCAATCCATGTCGTACAAGGCAACTTACGCTAGGCTGTGAACGGATTAGCAATCTCATAATGTAAAAAAAAAAACTCCCACAGAAAACACTTTTGCAAGAGCAGGTGACTGCTTGGTGTAGCCTCTCTGCAAGGTAACCAGCTCCAGTGATGGCTCCATGCTTTGCGATGAGTGCAGAGGAAAATAATGAAGATTACAATTAATTTCACGTTTTTTAAAATTATCCTTCTTTTATTTTATATTGGTTGACCAATGTTTTTTATGAAAGATTTTTATTAAGCTTTGTTTTAATCTGTTTTTCTCAAGCATCCTCCTAATTGAAACGCACTGACTTTTTATGAATTTAAAAAAAAAAAAAATAAAGTTTTGCCTCGTTTTGAAGAAAATGATCTAAATAGATACACATATTGTGATAGCGGTGTATTCTGCCCTTGGAGAACTAATCATAAACTTTGTGCTTCATATCAATGGGTCGTAAGAGGGAGCATGTTTCCGCGTAAAAGAAATTAAAAAGCAGCATGGATATATAAGACCACTGGGAACAACATCTGATCATATATGCATAAACTAGAAGTTTATATCATGATTGAATGACGCAAAGGTATGTAGAGGAGCAATAAAAAATGTGAAACTCAAAACAAAGCATTAAACAACAGTTTAATGTAAGATGACAGATTGGCAAAGGAAGGGGGAAATCTACCTCAGCCTGATGCAAGCATAACTTTCGAGGAGGTCAAAGAGTTTTATCAGAATCAGATACAGAAACAAATGGGATGTAGAGCATCCTGGTCACACACAAAATGATGCATACTACCAGCTCCACAGAAGAGAACAAGTGGTATCTTCAGAATCCGCACTGGCCACGACAGATTGAGATACCATCTATACAACAAGATAAAGATATGAACTACCGTGCAGTGAAACCGTGGCACTGATAAAGTGACTGCTTTAACATTCGCATCAAAGTTGCCCAACATATGCGGAACAGAGAAAGCGCATATGGCCGGCACAAGTATCATTCGTGGAACAGCACTACGGCCTAAAATTGGCTACTGCTTTCTTTGAAAACATTCAAGTAATCTTAGAGTGTACAAAGAAGAAGAAGAAGAATATAGAAGAAACCAAGAAACAAGAGACATATTTATGGTTATTATGTCCATTGTGACGGATTGCCTCCCCTGCTTTGCAGTAGTGGTCCAACAATGGCCAAAACTCAAGAGTATCTAAAATGGGTCGTCAAAGGTGTCTACCTTCGCACAAGATTACTCTTGGCAGAGTTGTAGATAGAAGGGTAAAGACGCTTCTATCCCTAGGTAGTGATCACAAGATATCTTCAGAATTCAAGAACAATGTTGCCTTGAGCTGAACAATTGTTATCTTATATCTGATTCGTCGCCTTTTGTGAAGGATTATGCAACGGTAATGACCCGTACAAGCCCCCAGCTGAGTTAATTCAACGAATTTCCTCTTATAAGTAATGGCTCTATATATGTAAATATATCTGTAGATATATATATATATATATATATATATATATATATATATATATATATATATATATATATATATATATATATATATATATGCATTTTTTTCAAGAACTTAGCTCTATGTGAGATATGTCGCCGTAGTTTCCGTCACTTCTTTTAAGATGAGAACCCTTCGCCACACAATTTGCTCAGTGTAAGTGGTTAGGGTTAATGATCTTCTCTCACGCTTAGTGGCGTAGACCGTTAGTACCACAAACCGTCTGATAGCTTGTAACCACGAACTTTTTAGATACAATAGAAAGAACAAATGCCCATGTTACGTACACTGAGTTGGAAGTTTAACAGGCGCATCCTCTCGCTGTCTATTTACCAATGTTAATCTCTCAGAAGAATGAAATTCTTGAGTACAAAGCATAGCTCAAAAAAGATGATTAAAATCACCAGTACTCTTCTGGGTATTAAACTGGGAAAATGTGTCTGGAGAGCGCGAATAATGATTTATGCCTGAACTAACATTAACAAGTTACATATATCTCACAAAATGATATGATACACTTGAGGCACATGTGATGTAATCATCACCCATCATTGTTCCAGTCGGAGTCTGGAGTCACCTCTGCTGTCGGTTTTCCGCACGACTAGCCAGAAACAATCACCAGCGCTTGCTGCAGTGGTTCCCGAATAAACTCTTTTCATATGTTGAGGTTGCCAGCCTCATATATAACCACTAAGCAAAAATATCGTGTCAAATTCACATTTGTAAAATAAAGGTCACACTTACCCCAAAATTTGGGAATATACAATATCCTCGCACTGGTTAGAATGGACATGAGCAGTTTAGGTTATATGCTCTGGAAACACTTGGCCGGGAAATTTTGAATCCCTCTTATGGCGGGTGAATCTGCGAAACACTTGGTCTAGGAGAGTTTTTCTTATGACGGGTGATCAAATTCCTTAGGTTTCCAGTCTTGGTGTTTAAAGTCCTGGTCCCTTAATTTTACAGTCTTGTATTTAAATATGTGGGTTTAGTTGTAAATTCCAATGTTGCCCAAATACGGGATATGTCACTTATAAGTATGGAATTCTAAGTCCGATGTCTCACTGGCATCTAGGAGTTGTTTGCTTGACGATGCGATGCAGTCTGTGTGTCTCTGAGTTTGCTATTTTATATTCTTATTCCTCAGTTTAAGTCCCAGATTGTGCTCCACGGCAAATTTGCCAATGAGATTCATTGTGTATTCCGGCTCTCACTTCAATCCAATCGTAAGCTCTTTTGCACTATGTGGGTAGGGATGCTTAATTTAAAATATTCCACACGCGTTTTAAAATATTACATGTAATATTCCAATGCCTGACCTCTTTATAATAAGACGTAATATTTCCGATTACTCACAAACAAATCTGTGCACTAATTTCCTGCCCAGATGCTACCTTCAAATATTGTCTTACCCAGACAGGTTATCGGTACTAATCATAAACCAGGCTGGTCCGGTGAAACAATTATCTCATTATCGCCCGTGTTTTCGTGCCTCAGACGGCTCTCCAAGACAGACAATATTATCTTCCTATTCATCCTCGTACGAGACCATATCGTGTTAAACGAAGATCGTCTCCTATCAAAGATGGTCGGCGACTCAAAAAGATAAATGTATTACCACTGACCGGTGATAATGACTGGGTATTGTTACGATAATACCACAGTTCACCTGGCGGAACGTAAATAGTGGTCACAGTTAAAGAATGTAAGGGTAATAAGTATGCCAAATAATAGGATGATTGTAAAGTTTCTTTTCTTCTTTCCACTCTGCAAAGTGTCAGTCGGTATGCTCTGTAAGGAAGAGTGGTGTGTTGTTGAGATCAGGCATGCTCCAGTCTACCCAGCTGTAAATGGGTAACTCACCCTAGTCCTGAGTTAGGGAAGGCAAAGGCTCCAGGGGAAGCAGGCCCTAAACTTGGTCACTCCAACCGACGCAGGATGGTGTATGTATGAAGTAGAAGTGTAGAGTGTGATTACCGCGAATGGTGTACTGTTCGTGTGCTGACCAATATAACCACTCATACACTTGTGTCTACAAGGCACCAATGCAGACTGCTGGAATCTTTGTTTACTCAATTTATTCAGACGTACACACTGGGACATACGAGTACATCATGGTATGTTGACATATCAATTTGTAGGTATACATAGCAGATCTGAAGTCATGACACATTCAGAAATAATGGGCAGTACATCAAAAGTTCAATGTCATGATATATTATGGCCGCATCCCCCTATCTGACTAAACGCGTCAGTGAAGGCAGATCGGTAAATAACTAAAGTTACTTGACGTCCATAGTTTGTAGTATATATTATGAAACCACGAAAGAGGGGGGGTTTCTAGCAAGATTGAGATCTCCCTGTCACTGTCCGATAATAGGATAAATAATCTGTTCTCTTGGCAGTGATCAAAACATATGATGACCGAAATCTAACATGGCTGCCTCCCTGAGTTGTCGTTCACTCATTCATAGGAAGGAGAATATAAGCCAGAGTTAATTTATAATGGGTATATAAATGATTTCATAAATGTTTCCATACAGCTCTACGGTGATCAGGTTAATTCACGAAGCCATAACCGCTGCAGGAAAGTCTGTCATCTTCGTCGATACAAAACACGACCCTAGCGATACGAAGCACAATGTTCCATCTAGGTCGAATCGACATGAGATCATCAAAATAGGGTCTGGCAATACATGGAGTCCGAATTATACATTGTACCGTACCTTAGGAGAGTCTCTAACATAAACTATAGTAGAGATACCATCTCCTTTAGAAGAAAACCACTTCATGAATTATATTTCCTTAAGAATCTACCAGCCCTTTGAAAAGTGCGTACCCGCCATTATCACGGTACATCGGAACTCATCACGACTTGTCAAGACAACTCATACTTCCGCTAGACCGGAATAACAAGAATCTAGTCCCTCCTACCCATCCAAAATATACAATATAGGACTGATTCTACTTGTACTAATAATATGTAATACATATGAATTCAGGCCATAAACACAATAAGCAAATTAATATATTTTCTGGCCCTAAAAAAATAAGTACAAACGTAAGCGCAATATCCTTGCGCCGGATCAATATCCAGAACGATTACTCCTATAATCAAAAGTGTGAATCAAACATGGATTCTCTCGCTTTTACCATAGACAGCATTTTCATACACAAATGAATGAATGTCTATATTTTTCCCATATTAAATAGCCATATCGATTTTTGTAATATGTGCGTCAAAATATGCACGCAACAGATTACCACACCCCCCGGGAAAAAAAAAAATGGTACTTTTTTTTTTTTTTTGAAACACATCTAGGAGCAACATACAATAGGCTCACAACGCACCAATAACAATGCGCAGATGATAAGCATAAGTTTTATGACCTTAGAGAAAGTACTTCTCTAAGTATAAATATTTCCAGAGAGGTGTCACCAACGCATACTACAATATTAGCAATGACACAATTTCCACATTAGTTTATACATAAATTTCATCTAAGATATCTTAACATCATGATCATCAAAGACGAAAAACATTGAAAGATCAGCGGTGAATAAATATCAATGAACCGCTAAGTAGTGTTACAATCAATATATGATATATTACATATGTGTACACATTTCAACATAGAAACAACTGTATCAAAGTTGTATAACAGTTATGAATCATGTGGGCATCTAGACAAAATATCTGCCATCACATTTTCTGACCCACGGATAGCTCGCACCGAAAAATGAAATGGCTGTAGAGCAATTGCGTATCGCGTTGATCTCGCGCTCTTCAGATTTTTACTCTGAATAGCCGTAAGAGCTTTCTGGTCAGTTTCCACAATGAAATGCGCGCCCAGAAGAAATCTTTGCAGTTTAAGGATTGACCAAACCATAGCCAATAATTCACGGTCTAGGACCGAGTAATTCTTCTCTGCGGCATTTAATTTCCGAGAAATATACATCACAGGATGCAGAGTTCCAGAGTACTCTTGCATTAGTGCAGCTCCAATCCCGGTGGATGAAGCGTCACTACGAAGAATAAATGTCTTATCCTTAGAAGGCAATACTAGGATAGGTGAAGTAGAAAACATAGTTTTAACCTTATCCAAAGAGGATTGACATTCTTGAGTCCAATGGACTACATTAGGAGACCCTTTCTTTAGCAAGGAAGAAAGAGGGGACATAATGGAGGACAGATTCGGGATGAATCGTCCATAAAATTGTATTAGACCTAAGAGACTTCGTACTTGCTTTTTAGTCTTAGGAATAGAAATGTTAAGTATCTTACTTGTATTATGGTCTTCTGTTTTTAGGAACCCATGACCAACACGGTGTCCTAAGAAAGATATTTCGCTAAAACCAATACATGCTTTCGATGGTTTCGCTGTCAGGTTATGCTCGCGTAAGATAGACAATAGTTCATTTATACCATTATAGTGATCGTTCCAAGTATCACTGAAAAGACAGATGTCATCAAGATACGCAATGACATCTGAGCGATGAGATAGGATTCGACGCATCATGCGTACAAATGTTGCAGGGGCGTTCATAAGACCGAAAGGCATGAAATTCCATTGGAATAGACCCCTAGGCGTCGAAAAAGCAGTAAACGGTTTGGCGTGTTCGGATCGTGGAACTTGCCAATATCCCTTAGACAAATCGAGTTTAGTAAAGAAGTGAGAATTCGATAGTCTCGTAAGTAGCTCTTCTAGTAAAGGCATAGGTTCTGCATCGAATTTAGTCACTTGATTCAATTTGCGATAATCCACGCAAAGACGTATGTTATTGTCTTTTTTCCGTACTATAACCATCGGCGAAGAATATGCTGATGTGGATGGTTCAATAATTTTTAACTCTATCATCTCATCTAACTCTTTCTCTACCTGTGCTTGAAAATGTATCGGGATAGGATACGGTCTGACTCTTATAGGACTATGGTCAGTAAGAATAATGTCATGTTGAATGACATCCGTTTGACCAGGAATGTCAGTAAGGACATCCTGAAATTGTTCTAACAAAGTAGAAACTTGTTTCTGCTCTCCTGGAGATAATTCTGGAGAAATTGCAACATCTTTCCATGATTCATTAGAGTGAAGAGGAATCATTGGAAAAGGTAAATTTACATCCGAGAAACTCGTTTCCTCATCCTGTATTACTGACAGAGATGAGTACTGTCCATGTTGGACTGGAAAATCGTCCGTTGCCTGGAAAACAGGTTGTAAATAATCAGGACGTTCATGGAATTCCGTGAGCATGTTGATGTGGAAGGTTTTACGCTTCCCGTCAATATCGACGATATAGTCAACATCGGAAACTTTTGATATTATATCGTACGGACCTTTCCAAGAAATGAGAAGTCTATTTTCCCTACAAGGTAGCAAGACAAATGCTTTGTCACCTGGACAAAGTTGACGCAAATATCTCTTTTTATTGGCAAATTCCCTTGCCTTCTGTTTCGCAAATTCAGAAGAAGCAGTTGCCAATTTGCATGCTTCAATAATCTTGTGTCTAAGTGCGATGACATATTCATAAGAGGATTTTGTGTCATCGACAATATTATCAGCAGTTATAAGATCATGAAGTAAGGACATAGGACCTCGCGGTTTCGCGCCAAAGACAAGTTCAAAGGGAGAAAATCCTGTATGTTCGTTGGCGACCTCTCTATATGCAAAGAGAGCCGCGGGTAAAACCCTATCCCAATCCTGAGGATGATCTTCCGTTATCTTACCTAGTAGGTTTTTCAGAGTTCTATTCAAACGTTCCACCATCCCATTGGACATAGGATGATAAATACTACTCAGCGATCTCTCTATCTTCAGAGTCGACATTACTTGAGACATGGTATCCGATATGAGTTGGGTACCATGGTCGGATAATATTTCTGCTGGAAACCCCAGACGAGAAAATATTAACCAAAGAGCATCTGCGACATCAGCAGTAGTTATGCTCTTTAGAGGAACAGCCTCCGGCCAACGTGTGCACATATCAACACACGTCAAAATAAATTGGTGTCCTCTAGCAGACTTTATCTTAAATGGACCAATGATGTCTATCGCCATTTTTTGAAATGGCCGAATGGGAATGTCTGCAGCCTGAATAGGTGCATCATGGCGTGGACCTCTGGATTTAATCTCTTGACATACTTTACAAGATCGACAATAGATTCGTATGTCCTTATTCACAGCAGGCCAAAAGAAAGATTGAAGAACTCTAGCTTTAGTACGGGAAAAACCCATATGTCCAGCACACTGCGAATCATGAGCGTGCTGTAAGATTTTAACTCTCATATTTTTAGGCACAAGGATTTGAGAATGAATGGACTTAGCGGAGTCTTGTACCATACGTACAAGTACGCCATTCTTCATCGTAATCCAAGATTTACGATTAGTATCCTTATTCGGATCACCTTTTGTTGCCAGAGTAAAGAATTTCTTTAGAGTAGGATCATCTTCCTGCTGTTTGATAAAGGAATCGTGGGAAATCTCCAAGGGATCATCTTGGATCTGCGCATCATTATCTTCAGAATGTGAAGATTGTGGCATATTAAGAGCTTGAGCCCTAGTGATTACTGCATTAGCAGATTGCATATTAACATTTTCCCAATTAGAAATTTGCTGTGGAGTGCATTCTTTCACCCCGTGAATGCGACCGATGATAAGATCAGCGATCGGATTCGGCAAGAGACATGCTTGCACCTCTCCTGTAAAGAAAGGCGTAGCAATATTGATAATGGCAGTGGAGTACTTCTCCAATGTGCCACCAAATGTTACACATTTGACTATATTGCCTGTAGCTCGAGAAGGATTTACGAGTGATTGCCTCACTCCAATGGTAGTGCACCCCGAATCGAAAAGAATTGATACCGGAGTACCATCTATTAGGCCCCTATTAAAGACAAGAGCACCCCTTCCATTATGCGCAATTGACGCATGGAGAGCGGGAAGCGGGTGACCGCAGCTTAAAGTAGACACTGTGGTTGGATCGAATAATGTTTTGCATTGCGAACACTCAGATGCTCTAGCAAAATCGAAAGCGGAATTTGCTACACTGTTGGAGTCTTTTTTATCATTATTCTGATTATCGGTGTCGTGGAACTCCTGTTGTGCAGAGTTAGCCTGGTAATAAGATTTACCATGTCTTTTGTGTTGTGATCTACCTCGGTTATAATTGTCTCTATAATTATTATTGCCTCTGTTATAACCCCTATTTGGGTTTGAATCATAACATTCATGATCATAATCATCATGATCATTATATTGAGTATCCCTGTAATATTGTTTCTTTTGTCTCCATGAAGCACTTGGGTAGTTCCTATAGCTACTCCCTTTCCGAGAATTTCTAACATTATGGGTACCCCTCGCGTGTCGAGGACTATCAGCCCGATTCCAGTTCTTCAAAGAAGAACTCTGATTTGAGCGGTTATCTTGGTTTTGATACTTATTCCAATTAACCTTTTTATCAAATTTATTTTTAGCTCCTTGGAATTTGTGTGAGTAATTCTGATTATATTCTGTTGCCGAAGCAACTGGCATACTCTCTTTAATGTTAGAGTTACTAAAAATCATGTCAGGGTATGCCGTGGCATACTGGTCACAATATTCTTCCATTTGCTTTATTGTACCAGGTTTACGCTCATGTAAGAACTCTAGGAATGATTTATTTACAGAAGACATGACCTTGTCTCTTAGCAATAAATCCGTAAGACCATCAAATGTTTTTTCTGTTTTGGATAATTCAATCCATCGTGAAAGTGTAATTCGTGCTTTTGAGATGAAATCTGAGAATTCTACACCTACCTCAGGTCTCATTGTTTTAAACAAAAGACGATAACCTTCTTCAGACAGCTGATATCTCTTTATCAAAGCTGCCCTAACAGCATCATAATTATCTTTGTCGGCCTCTTCAACAAAATATAACTTACTCAGAGACTCCCCTTTTAGATTTTCAGACAACTGATTCACATACTGTGATTTGTCAACATTATGAGATCGACAAGCCCGTTCAAATCTAGAAAGCCAAAATGTTATGTCATCACTGGTAGGGTTAAACGCTGGTACCTTGACCTTGTACACAAAGGGTTTACCATTACCACCAGATGCCTGATTAACATTACTCATACATGTCAATTTTAATTTCTCTAATTCAAACTCATGTTCTCTTATTGCTTTTCTCTCTTCAGCTTCTCTATCTAATCTTCTCTGTTCTGCAGCAGCTTCTAATTTTTTCTGTTCTGCAGCAGCAGCAACTTCTAATTTTTTCTGTTCTGCAGCAGCTTCTAATTTCTTCTGTTCTGCAGTAACTTCTAATTTTTTCTGTTCTGCAGCAACTTCTAATTTTTTCTGTTCTGCAGCAACTTCTAATTTTTTCTGCTCTGCATCAGCTTCTAATTTCTTCTGTTCTGCCTCAAATCTCCTTTCCTCCACTTGCATCTGCAATTTCTTAAGTTCAGCAGCAGTATCAGCTTCTTTTTCTAATCTTTTTTCTTCAGCTAGAGCTTTCCTTTCTTCTGCAGCAGCTTTTTTTTCTTCTATTTGAAGTTTTCTCTCCTCAGCCGCAGCTTTTTTTTCCTCAGCAGCAGCTTTTCTTTCTTCAACAGCAGCAGCAGTTTTTTTCTCTTCTGCAGCTAATGCTTTGTCATATTGAGCAACAGCCCATTGTTCTAAGTCTTTTCCAGTCTTATCAAGAGATTTTCCTTGTGCAATGAAATAATCTAATGTAGACATATTGTCTTCTTAAATCAGAAACCTGAAAAAGTAAATAAATTACCCTATTTCACTTTAATGGGAGACAAGTCTATACCATAGACTTAGTCTTAGTCCAAACTTGTATGGTTTATAATAACCAATGATAACTTGAGTACCTGTGGACAACAATAACTGTATCTCAAATACTGTGGGGACAAGCCTTACAAAGGTCTTGTATACCTCAATGTAATCAAAGATCACTTGAGTACCTGTGGAAAAAAATATTTCCCTTTACCAATCACTTTGGGAGACAAGCCTTACAAAGGTCTTGTACATTTTGTTTTATAACAATAACAATCATAAAGTACTGATCTGTACTATACTATCAGTGTATACCACTATACGTCATATGTCAACTAAAGACATTACAAAGGACAAACAAGAAAAGACAATATGAACACATTTGCAGAGATCAAATTAAATTAAATAGGAGAAATGAAAAAAAAATGATCACAGAAACCGTGATGATAACTGCAATAAGATAACAAGACAAATAACGCCACAGTGTATAAACATAAGGGTGTAAAAAACTGAAATGAAAGGAAAGATGAGACCTACAATTATACAAACAAATCAAACAAAACTAAGGAACACAAAATTATTAACAAAAACAACGAAGAAAAGAACACCTCATCACAACTAACAGAAATAGCAGCAAATTGTTGCTAACAAATTTCCAATTAAGAAAATGTGTACCTATAGAATACTAGTACCAGACCAATGTCATTCGGCATACCTTGTACTAGTCACACAGAACATAAACTAATTTAATACATAACAAATAACATGTAAGCATAAATAGCATATAGCATACAATATAATTTATGTCATGAATGGAATGTGTTGCAGGTATAGTGTTGTAAAGCAGGCACAGTTTATTTTAATACTAATAACTTGCCACTTTATTCAGTAATAGATTTAATTTTAAACTATTACACTGTCAATTTTTCTCTGTTGAGCATATGAAGATCCAACGATGAACTATGCACTTTATGTTCAACAACACTGTGATTCTTCTGTACGTTGAGAAATGTCAACAATACTGCTCCAGATATTTTCTACACTTGATACCACTGTCCTGTGTAATACTGTCTGTACAGCGAAAAACTGTCAACAAGCGCTGACCTAGATACAGCATCCTATCGGTAATACAGGTCAAGCTGACATCGACTGTATAGCTGTCCTACTGGTGTTGATGTGGTCAAACAAATGTTCTTTCAGCTGTAAACTGTGATTCTCAACACAAAACTGCGTAAGCTGGACCCAGGAATCTGGCTCGCCACTGTAAAGTTACTTTTCTTCTTTCCACTCTGTAAAGTGTCAGTCGGTATGCTCTGTAAGGAAGAGTGGTGTGTTGTTGAGATCCGGCATGCTCCAGTCTACCCAGCTGTAAATGGGTAACTCACCCTAGTCCTGAGTTAGGGAAGGCAAAGGCTCCAGGGGAAGCAGGCCCTAAACTTGGTCACTCCAACCGACGCAGGATGGTGTATGTATGAAGTAGAAGTGTAGAGTGTGATTACCGCGAATGGTGTACTGTTCGTGTGCTGACCAATATAACCACTCATACACTTGTGTCTACAAGGCACCAATGCAGACTGCTGGAATCTTTGTTTACTCAATTTATTCAGACGTACACACTGGGACATACGAGTACATCATGGTATGTTGACATATCAATTTGTAGGTATACATAGCAGATCTGAAGTCATGACACATTCAGAAATAATGGGCAGTACATCAAAAGTTCAATGTCATGATATATTAAGGCCGCATCCCCCTATCTGACTAAACGCGTCAGTGAAGGCAGATCGATAAATAACTAAAGTTACTTGACGTCCATAGTTTGTAGTATATATTATGAAACCACGAAAGGGGGGGTTTCTAGCAAGATTGAGATCTCCCTGTCACTGTCCGATAATAGGATAAATAATCTGTTCTCTTGGCAGTGATCAAAACATATGATGACCGAAATCTAACATGGCTGCCTCCCTGAGTTGTCGTTCACTCATTCATAGGAAGGAGAATATAAGCCAGAGTTAATTTATAATGGGTATATAAATGATTTCATAAATGTTTCCATACAGCTCTACGGTGATCAGGTTAATTCACGTAGCCATAACCGCTGCAGGAAAGTCTGTCATCTTCGTCGATACAAAACACGACCCTAGCGATACGAAGCACAATGTTCCATCTAGGTCGAATCGACATGAGATCATCAATATAGGGTCTGGCAATACATGGAGTCCGAATTATACATTGTACCGTACCTTAGGAGAGTCTCTAACATAAACTATAGTAGAGATACCATCTCCTTTAGAAGAAAACCACTTCATGAATCATATTTCCTTAAGAATCTACCAGCCCTTTGAAAAGTGCGTACCCGCCATTATCACGGTACATCGGAACTCATCACGACTTGTCAAGACAACTCATACTTCCGCTAGACCGGAATAACAAGAATCTAGTCCCTCCTACCCATCCAAAATATACAATATAGGACTGATTCTACTTGTACTAATAATATGTAATACATATGAATTCAGGCCATAAACACAATAAGCAAATTAATATATTTTCTGGCCCTAAAAAATAAGTACAAACGTAAGCGCAATATCCTTGCGCCGGATCAATATCCAGAACGATTACTCCTATAATCAAAAGTGTGAATCAAACATGGATTCTCTCGCTTTTACCATAGACAGCATTTTCATACACAAATGAATGAATGTCTACATTTTTCCCATATTAAATAGCCATATCGATTTTTGTAATATGTGCGTCAAAATATGCACGCAACAATGATGAGTGAAAAAAAATGAAGAAATGAATAGATACTGCCGGAGTGAATGAGAGTTATCAAAATTGCACGACTGATTTAGTAACAGATACCCCGTCACCTAAGATGTTTTATTAAACATCTAAGTCAGGGCGTGCATTTTTATATGGCTTATGCCTTCCTCTACTATCGTCCTGGATGACAGTGTTCTTCTCCTCATTATACAGTTGGCAAGTGTTTAGATTGCTCGCTTGGCAATGTGTACAGTTTAAAACAAAATGACGCACGTCTTCCCATCGTTTGGACCAAAAGTAAGTCTCTTTAAGTTTAAGCATAGTGGTACCCACCGGAACATGTTCACCCGATTAGGATATGTGAGCCGCTTTCTTAACGGAGGATCTTAAGGGGAGAGGCACCAAAAGCTGTTTCCCCCGCCTCGTCCGTCGATAAATAATTCCATACTCTTTGTGGAAAGTTCCATCTGAGGCATGGGTTATCTTGATCTGACTCTGTTCAGAGTAAGGCGCTAAGGTAACGTCTTCCAACTGCGCTTGGCGTAACTCTGCTTTACTTCACGGAAATGTCGAGTTGAGGTACGAGTTATCCAATGCTGAGTGTTGGGTACTCTGCTCAAACTCTTTCTTGGTAGTTTCATCCTTCTGGTTGTCCGGGTGATGTCGAACAGTGCAATCTTTCATAAATTGTCTAACATCGTTTCGCAAACCTGGCCAGAAGTAATTCAGGGATACCTTTTTTCTAGTGCATATGAACGTTTAATGGGGCGGGGCATGGTGGAATGCATTTCCTGCATTAAGTGGTTTGCGATATGGGAGTGGAACAACTTATTGTCTGTTATTCCCTACTCGTCTATAAACTAAACCTTTATCCCTGTAAAATGCTCCATGAGGAGTATGGGAGCAATTACCTTACAACTTTGAAAAGCACGGCTTTAGGGTGTTATCTGCCCTTTGTGCCTGCTTCAGCTCCGAAATATTCGGACTGTTTAGAGATAAGAGCTCAAGGGCCGATTGGGCGTGTCCTGTGTTTGCTCTCTCTGGTGTCGATCTGAGTTTCTGCGAAGGATCCCCAAGGAAGACATATTTTCTCCCTAATATAAGATAGTAGACTAAAATCTACTACTGCGGCATTGATTTTTCCCCGTACATATTGGGTTGAAACATCAATTTCCGCAACCGGAAGAAGTATAGGCTTTATACTCTTCCGGGGCCCCTGTATTTCTACAGTTTCACCAGTATATTGGTGGGCCTTCACCAAAGATGGGGAAACTAGAGCCGAGTATTCGAGATCCGAATCATACAAGCAAAGTATGGCGTGGTTACCAATGGTCACTTGCTCAGTAATAGAAGGGTGGCTGGAAGTTTGTTCATATGCATGGGGGTCATGGTTCCATATCGGCCCCACTGAGCAGGCAAGCGACATTATAAGGGCCTGCCTTAGGCCTCTTATAGTTCGATGTGAAGTGCGTGTCAAATTTGCACGCCTTACAATATCGTCTTCCAGTTCCATGGGCTGAATTTCTCTGTTTCTGCCTATGGTGATCCTGAGGTTGTTGTTGCTGTTGTGCGGTGTTGTGTGAGGTGTTGGTCGTACTTTTGTAGTCAGTGAAGGGGCGCTTCTCCCGTTTTGGGTGACTATCGTGTGGGCGCCTTTGAGCCGGGGTCACTTCCAACTTGGCGCTCTGGTAACGATCAGCAAACAGTACCACCTGCTCAAGAGTTTCGGCCTCGTGCTCCGCCAGGAATCTTCTCATGTCTGGGGTGAGCAATTCCTAAAACTGCTCCATGATAATCATTTCTTGTAATCCTTCGTAAGATTCGTCGAAGGCGCTAAGAGAGCCCCACTTCTTCAAAAACATAGCCATACGTGTAGCAAAATGCTTATAAGATTCGTCTTTTTGTCTCTTGGCTTCCCGGAATTTGCATTGAATAGTTTGTGCGTTCAACTGAAAACTTTGAGGCAGGGCTTTCTTCGTCAAATCATAGTTGTTGTTGTCTTCCGGTGCCATTTTGAGAAAGACATCGTACGCAGGTCCTCGCAGACTCTGAGATAACTTCATCTTGTATCTCTCCCTATCTAATCCATAGGTGGCAGCTAAAAGATCAAACCTAGCAAGATATATGTCTGTTTCCTCAGAACCCTCAGAGTAGACATCTAACTGAAAAGAGGCTGAGCTCGGAACTGGGGGAGAAATATTTCCACCATCACTACCCTGAGAACCCCCTTGGCCCATTAGTGCTAGAGCTAGATTCGATTCTTCTTCCTTCGATCTCTAGTTCTTTAAGTCTGAGTGCGTGGGCTCTGTCGACCTTTCCTTCTTTTCTGCTCTTTCGGAGTGTTCCTTCTTTCCTGCTCTTTCTACTTTCTTTTCGGCCTTTAGTTTGTCAGCCTGTTCCTTCTCGAAAGCTCTTTGTTTTTCAGCCTTCTGTTCCTCAAAAGCTCTTTGCTTTTCTTTTTCTTCCTTTTCGTGTTCCCTCGCCAATTTTCTCTCCACCCTTTCAGCGGCCTTCTAGGCTTCTACCCTGTCTTTATCTTCATTGACCCGGTCTTTGTCCTCTTTCACAGAAGTGGCTACAAAATCAGATAAATCTTTGCCCGATACGCCTATCTCTTTAGCAACATTTAAGTAAAAAGTGTAGAGATTTTGTGATTCCGAAATGCTGTGCAAGGAGATTGTTTACAGGCTTCACGAAAAATGCAGTTGCTACTAAACAAAATAAAATTAGCCGCTCTAATGTCAAAATACTAACTGACTAAAATTATGCAATAGACAATAACACCAACAGAAATCAGGCTTCAGCAATGGACAGTTTTTTCCTCTTCCAATTATTTTTAGAGAAGTTTTTGATTTTATCAATTAATACTTTACTCTTAAAATGTTTCACCTTATTTATTTTTTTGTGTCAGACGTATGAGCAGATCTATCTAAATTAATAACTAACAATACTCTTCCAGTAAATCTGAAATTTCTGTCAGTTTCTAGGAAAATTAACCTTCATGTACTTTATCCCCGGACTTGCCCACAATTGTCACGGACTGCATCACCTGCTTTGCAGTAGTGGTCCAACAATGGCCAAAACTCAAGAGTATCTAAGATGGATCGTCAAAGGTGTCTACCTTCGCACAAGATTACTCTTGGCAGAGTTGTAAATAGAAGGGTAAAAACGCTTCTATCCATTGGGAGCTTTCACAAGATATTTTCAGAAGTCAAGAACAATGTTGCATTGAGCTGAACAATTGTTGACTTATATCTAATCCGTCGCCCTTTGTGAAGGATTATGCAATGGTTATGGCCCGTACAAGCCCCCAGCTAAGTTAATTGAACGAATTTCCTCTTATAAGTAAAGGCTATATTTATGTAAATATATCTCTAGATGTCTATTTATATGTATTTATTAAAGAATCATGCTCATATGTTTGCTTTCATACTTATATAACTGAAGAAACGATTATTGTTTTAGTTTTAAAATAACGGGTAACAAGTTTAATAATCAATTACTCTTTAACAGCTAAAATAAATATGAATCATGGGTGAAATTTAAATGGATATAAAGTTTCTCGTCATCGAGGCTTGATAGGGGATTATAATAGTATTTTTTCCTGATGCCTTTTTTTCAAGAACTTAACTCCAGGGGAGTCCTGTCGCCGTAATTTCCGCCACTTCTTTTAAGATGAGGGCCCTTCTCCACACAATTTGCTCAGTGTAAGTCGTTAGGGTTGATGCTCTTCTCTCATGCTTAGTGGCGTAGAACGTTAGTACCACAAACCGTCTAATAGCTTGTAACCACGAACTTTTTAGATAAAATAGAAAGAACAAATGCCTCTGCTAAGTACACAGTGCTGG
Source organism: Oreohelix idahoensis (assembly GCA_024509875.1). NCBI lineage: Eukaryota > Metazoa > Mollusca > Gastropoda > Stylommatophora > Oreohelicidae > Oreohelix > Oreohelix idahoensis. The sequence continues at coordinate 41,802 of JAMPIV010006384.1, read as the reverse complement.
AAGCTTAACTGGAACATCCTCTCGCTGTACACTTACCAATGTTAATCTCTCAGAAGAATTAAATGCTTTACCTGTAGTACACAGCGTAGCTCAAGGAAGATGATTAAAAATCACCAATACTCTTCTAGGTATTTGTTAAATATATAACAATTCTTGTTTATAATCGTGGTTGTCAAATGTTATTGTGCATTCGTTCTAGGATTTGATGACTGGTCCATCAGATATGTAACGCTGATCTCCAGATATGTAACGCTATCTTTCCCTCCTATATTATATTAGTTTGGCCAGATATGTTGCGGTGTGTTTCTCCCTATCACCACTCTTGCTTCAAGTACACACCAACGTTAAGGTAACAGTTTTGAATCGCATACGCCACGCAGGCACTGAAATAGCTGTTCCCCACTGGTAATAATATGGTTGTGTGTTGGTGTCATAAGTAAGGTGTGTATAGATACATTCACACACTATAGGTACACACATCAGAGGCATGGAATGGTGTAACGGCTGGTGATAGTTAATGACGTTTATTACACCACAATACGTTATGTGGCGTTCTCCAACTTGCTCTTAGGTTTAATGATTTAATTCATGGAAGAGTGAAACATATTTGCAGTAGCCAAGTGATCATACAATAGTTCTTAATTACTTGCTACATAAACATCCGCACAAGAATTGAAGAAACGTCCAGCTTATTCACAACACGAACATGTTTATTATGGATAAAACGTATGCTCCAATGAAGTATTACTTGTAAGACCTTTTTCACTACACATCGCTAACTCCCCTGGCATAGGGAAAATGCCGGTACTGGCATATAACAGTCTGTCCGTAAATGTCGAGATCCAGTCCTGTAATCAGCTGTATCTATGAGCATACGAATATATAAGAACAGGAACATCGCCCGTCTTCAGTCTGCAAACATCACTATATCATTTCTATTCACTCCTCTACCTATCCTGTGAATGAATCAGACACTCTGTCATTCCAGGATGAACAGACTTACTTCAGAACATATCTATCAAACACACCGACATCTGAAATATCTCGGAGCAATTCACACATGCATCCTCCCTGTTCAACGACACATCTCCTCATGCCCCCTGAACCCTTCGCTCTCATTCGCCCACCTTTTGACCTCTCTTGCATACTGATTAGTGACGTCGTCTCTGCCGCAATGCGACGGACGGTGATAAAAACTAGTGGACGAAGCTATTTAATAGCTAGATATAAGAACATAATAACAGCATATAAAATGTACGTCACATCTCCCCCCTCCCCTGTCTGAGGAGAAAAATGAAATTTTTCTTCCTCAGAGGTAGGTAAACAAAATATAAAGTGAGATTCCAGTGCCCCCAAGTAGAGAGTTCAAATATAATACGAGCGGAGACCAGGAAGTACTCCAACACCTGTGTCTGTCATGAGAAAGCCAAATTTAACACAACGTGAGGACATTGATATGAAAATATCAAAGCCTAAGTGTTACGTGCAGTCTTTGATATCTTACAATATTATACATAGGTAATTTTTTAGTGCTTAAGGGAAAGTCATTATTGAGTTACTTCCCTTGAAAGTTGTGCCATCTCTTCGATCGAACTCCGCGGATGAATCCATTATTTCTGCGATTTATTCTTTGTTTGGGTAGTAATAGATTGTTCTTGCTTCAGAATATCTATGGCCTGAATTTATGTGTATTGTTTGTCTGAGTAGGACGAGTCTGTCTTATATCTGTATATCTTTACATATCTAAGTCGAACTATATGTTCTGTTGTCTCTAGAGAGGTCGAAGGCTATTCGGCGGATGTGTCGCTAGAGAGTGGTGTGATTTGGCTTCGTCCTGATAGGGACTGTGTTTCCTATGTCGGCCTGTCGCCGGGGAAAAAGTGATCTCAGTATTTGTGGGGAAAGTGATAGTCGTCTAGACCTATCGTGTATGCTTTACCCCAGTGTTTATGCGTATTGCCAAGGAATGGCAGTTTCATATTTCTTATACCAAGGTAATCCAAGATACTTTTATGAACTCTCGTACGAAGCCACCATTTTCGATAAGAGAATATATTTGACTCGATGAAAACGACTTCGATTCCTAGCAGCACTATATTCTGTAGAATGCAGTCAATTGTTCATGATCAAATCTACAGAGCAATGCAATGTTTTATGAATGACTAACTTTAGGACAGATTCATTATCTGTATCCAAACGTGAGTGACAGCTCACGAGTGAAGCCATCTTGGATCCAAACATGTAGTGACTTGCAAGAAGAGAAAAGGGGATGCCCGTATTATCGCTTGTTTAGTCCAGAGATCACTGCTACACATGAGAACCCTTTATCAGCGGTTCAATATTATTATATGAAAAAAAATATGTGCTGAACATTATGTGGGAGAATCGTCGCTAAACGAGATTAGGTTTAGAAGCCATCTGAAATATTGTTTATAAGCTGACGTGCTCAGTCAGTGAAGTCAGATGATATATATGTATGGGCGATACTGAGGGCTTGGCTACTGACAGTCCATTATAATATTAATCTACATGAGTGCCCATGTAACATAACATTGCAAGACCAGTTATCCACTGTACTATGATGTATTATGCCAACCTGTGATTTGTCACTATCTGTGCTGTCGAGTGTGTACGTCCAATTAAACTTTAGTAAAGGTACACAGTCGTTGGTGTCGATGACTTCCAGCCATACATGAGTGTGAGAAAAGAACATTTTTTGTCAACACCACGAACCTTTATTATCATTCGCACATTATACACTCAATCCATGTCTACACACCACTGCGTAGGTCAAGTTGACATTCCATACACTACAGTGGAGCAAACAACACCATAGAGATCTTATCAACTGATGATGATGATGTCTGCTTCCATCCACTTATATTTATCCTTTTGGTGGATATCATTAACGGGAATAAAATATTCAACTTTATCAACTTTATCACTAAGTCTTACTCAAGTCGAGACAATATGACACATAAGAAGTAGATGACCTGCCTTCCAGTAACTAAGACTACGTGTTATATGAACTCATCCATACCTGTCAATCATTTTCACTCTAATGTCACATACTTTTGGTCTAAGTCCTGTCAGGTCATAGACTGAGTGAATATTGTCACTTAATAGAATTGCAAAGTAATTATGCTACAGATGACCCTTAAGTAATTATAACCTAATATTTGAAAGTTGTAAGACACATGCAATGAAGTACATGATGTAATACCTTCATGATAAGAGAATAATGTTTTCTGTTTTTCTACTTTTTTCCCATTCATATTATGTTTTGTTTTCTTCTCTCACATGAGTCTTTATTCACAATCTCAATGGATGATATACCATGATGATTAAGACAAGCATAATAAGTCCTAAAGACCCTGTGTAGTTTGGTAAAAGTAGTTAATGTCAATGCAAACAAGACATGCTGAGTTGGTATAAGACTTCAGTAGATGCAAGAAGTTTAGTAAAGCAGAATACAGGGACAATGCATAGAGATACTCCTTCTTAAACCCTGTGTGTCCATTAATCAAAGTCTAAGCACAAAGGTAGTAATAAAAATTAATGTGTCCAAAAAAGAATATATTAGGTAAATATCCCTATTAAGTTTGTTGAGCACAAAAATTGTGAGTGTTATCAAATAAAAGGTAATAAATTATCCCTGAATAGTTTCTTTGGTTCACAATGTGTACTGAGATGTACCTGAATCCTGAGTATGATTGATGTCCCATGTAGAAAAAGTTATACACTAGGTAGTTTCCCCTGAATATCCATCACCGGTATAGTTGCATACCAAAACATAATGCAAGTTAATCCATGCCTACTAGTTGCTGTAAACACAGTCCTTGAACTATGCGAATAACAGAGTCATGGAATGAACATAAAGATAGTCAAATGTGGCAGATATAAGTGTACCTATAGATTGTCAAAGACAACTAACTGGAATATAAAAAATTCTCTCCATCTGGGAGATTCCGTGATGTATCAAACCAGTCCTCGATGGTTGTACAGCGTGACAAGACATCTGCAAGATTGTTCTCAAAGCCCTTGATCGCCCGGATGGTGTAAGAGTATGGCTGTAGACTTAGGGCATATCTAGCTGTTCGTTGGTTTGAAAAATTAGCTTTTTGTAGATAAGCTAGCGCCCTCTGGTCTGTTTCGATGATAAATGGAGCCCCAATCAAGTATTTTTGGAGTTTTGCCACACTCCATGATACAGCTAGGAGCTTTCTTTCCAGAATGGGGTATTTCGTTTCTGTTGAAGATAACTTGCGGCTCACATACAATACTGGATGCAAAACATTGTTGTGGAGTTGCATCAAAGACGCTCCTATCGCATATTGAGATGCATCACACCTGAGAGTAAAGGAGATAAATGGGTTAGGCAGTTTCAATATTGGTGCCTGTGAAAATACAGATTTAATACGGTTTAATACATCTTGGCATGGCTGGGTCCAGACTATTTTGTTATGACATCCCTTTTTCAGCAAAGATGACAAAATGGAAGTTAATTCCGAGAAACGAGGAATGAATTTCCTGTAAAAGTTGATTAGACCTAACAAACTCATGACTTGTTTTTTTGTTTTAGGAACCTCAAGATTAAGAATTTTTGAGACAGTGTCATCATCTGTTTTTAAGAATCCTTGAGAAATTGTATGTCCCAGAAAAAGAAATTTCTTTATAACCGATCTGGACTTTTGAAGGTCTAGCAGTGAGGTGGTGCCTGCGTAGAATATCCAATAAGGATTGAAGACCTAAGATATGGTCCTGCCAAGAATTGTGGAAGAGACAGATATCGTCGATATATGTTATGATATCAGGCCGACCAGCAAATAGTAATCTCATCATCCGGACAAACGTTGCCGGTGCGTTCACTAGCCCAAAACACATATGAGTCCACTGATATTAATCCATTAGGAGTGGCAAAGGCAGTGTAAGGCTTAGATCTATCTGTTAAGGGAATCTGCCAGTAGCCTTTTGAAAGATCAAGTTTACTGAAATATGTGGCATCAGACATCTTTTCCAGTAAGGAATCAAGAACAGGCATAGGTTCTGCATCAGTAGAAGTTATGCCGTTAAGACGACGGGAAGTCTATACAGATTCTAATGGACTTATCCTTTTTCCTAACAATCACTAGAGGAAATGAGTAAGGTGATTGAGATGGTTCTATAATACCCATTTTAAGCATGTTATCAATTTCCTTATCCACTTGAGCCTGAAAATGAATTGGTATGGGATATGGCTTTATCCGGATAGGTGTTTGATCTTGGAGTAGAATGTCGTGAGAGATGACATCAGTACTACCTGGGATATCAGTCAACACATCCTGATAGGACTGTAACAGAGTAGAAATTTCAGTGTGTTGATCGACTGATAGGTCTGGAGATATAGAAACGTCCTTCCAAGATTCTGACGCTTGAAGCGGAGCAAAAGATAATGGCAGCGAGACATCTTCGAATGAAGACTCCTCATCATGAATCACAGCAAGTGAGGAATAGTTTGAGTCAGACGCATCAATGGCGTCGAAAATTGGTTGAAGATTACCAGGTCGAGAATGGAATTTTTGGAGCATATTGATGTGAAAAGTTCTATGTTGACCCTTTATATCCACAATATAATCAACATCAGTTAACTGTGAAACTACTTTATATGGTCCTCTCCATGCAATTAATAGTTTATTCTCTTTTGTGGGGAGAAGCACATATGCTTCATCACCAGGCCACAATAAGCGTAATTTTCTCTTCTCATTAATGAATAGTCTGGTTTTTCCTTTTGCTCTCTCTGAAGCATCCACTGCTATCTGGCATGCTTCCACAATCTTTTTTCGTAGATTTACAACATACTCATAAGAAGATTGAACCTCCTCTGACAACTCGGAGCCCACGAGAAGCTGTTTTAAGATTGACATGGGACCTCTAGGCTTTGCCCCGAAAATTAATTCGAATGGCGAAAACCCGGTTTGTTCGTTTGGAATTTCCCGATAGGCGAACAAAACAGCTGGTAAAATTCTATCCCAGTCCTGTGGACACTGTGAGGTAACCTTACCCAACATCTGTTTGAGTGTCTTATTGAATCTTTCTACTGTGCCGTTCCCTTCTGGGTGATAGGCACTACTTAGAGACCTCTCAATTTGAAAATCCTTCATAACCTGTGCCATAACTTCTGATGTAAATTGTCTACCTCTGTTCTGATAGTATTTCCTCCGGAAACCCCAATCTACTGAAAATGATCATGAGTGCATCAGCAACATCTCTAGTTGTGATGTTCTTAAGTGGTATTGCTTCAGGCCACCGTGTGCACATGTCAATGCACGTAAGAATGAATCTGTGACCTCTTGCTGATACTACTGGTAATGGTCCTATGATGTCAATTGCCATCTTAGCGAATGGTCTGTTAGAGATATCAAAGGCCTGTATAGGTGCTTTGTGATATGCACCTTTCGCAGCCACGCTTTGGCATGTCTTGCAAGTTCTACAAAAAGTTTTTACATCTTTGGTGACTCCAGGCCAGAAAAAATTGGACAGCACTCTTTGTTTAGTACGAGCTATCCCCAAATGGCCTGCACAGTTGACATCATGGGCATGTTGTAAAATAAAAGGTCTAAAATTAGTTGGCACCATGATCTGTTTTTCCTCAGAATTAGCATCATTAGAAATTTCTAATTAGAATACCATTTTTGATGGTGTGTACCAGTGAATAGCCCTCTCATTGTACACAACATCATCTTTTTCTAGCGACCTTGAAATTTTTTTTTCAATGAGTCATCATTATGTTGCATAGTAATGAACGACTCTTTACTGACAAGTGTAACTTGTAAATTGTCATCCTCCTCACCCCCTGATGCTGTACTATCATTGGCCTCTGCCTGAGCCTGTGCTCGTGTAGTAACTGCATTTAGCAGTCAATAAATGCTGGTTTTCCCAACTTTTAATATCATCATCTGAGCACTCCTTCAGCCCAGGGAGGTTACCCAGAATCAACTCGCTGACTGGATTTTCCAACATACAAGCAAGAACGTTCCTGTGAAGTATGGTGTGTTTATGTAAACAAAGGCAGTCTGATAATATTCAACTGTGCCCCGAAGGTAACACATTTCACCTGTTTACCTGTGTAACATGAGTTATCAACAAAGCGATTGCCGCACCCCTACGGTGGTGCATCCTGTATCCCTGAGGCCGGAAACAAGTCTATGATTAACAAACCCCCTGCAAAATTTTTAAGTGAACCTTTTCCATCATGAGAAGCCAGTACTGGTAGAGGGTGGACCACAAATTAATCTGGGTACTTCATCTGTCTGAAAAAAGAGTGTTGCAAGCAGAGCAATTTGCTTTATTAGAAAGATCAACACTGCATGCATTGGCATGGGACGTGGTCTCAAACCCTTGATTCCCAGCAACTGAATGGTTGTTTTGTTCAACAGCAGCATTAGACCTATGTGGGAGTCGAGAGCCTCTGTAGTGCTGATTATTCCTGTTGTTCTGGTAATTATAATCATTATTATAATTTGATCTTCCTCTGTTAGAAATAGGAATTCTGAGTTCTGGTCCAGCCTCTGTTTGGTCCATTAAAATTGTTGTTGAGGCATATTTTCCTGGCTATATGGTCGAAATGGTCTGTATGCAAAGTTATACAGACCCCTGAAGGTTCCGGCATTCCGGCTAAAATTTCTTCCCCAGCCTGAAGCATTATCAGGTGGTCCCTGTTTTTGATTTCTTGTATATATAGCCTTTGCTGAGGCAACTGGTAATGCCTCCTTGATGTTTGAGTTGCTTATATTCCTCCCAGGATGTGCGGTCATGAAACATCGCCCCAAAATTTCCATTTCAGCAATGGTTTGCGGATCCCTCTCTTGGAGATAGGTCAAAAATTCTGGACTGACTGAAGAGAGAACCTTATCTCTTAGCATGAGATCCATAAGCGACTCAAAAGTATGATCGATTTGTGACAGTTCAATCCATCTCTGAAAAGTAAGCTTGATAGATGCAATGTATTCTGCAAAGTCCTTGGACGAGTCAGGCAATAGAGTTTTGAATTTTAATCTATAACCGTGAGTATCCAGCTAGAATTTTTTCAATAATAGTGCCTTTATAGAATCATAGTCACTTCTAGAGGCATCATCCAAAGTGCAGATAGCTGTAAGGGCTTCACCTGAAAATAATGACATTAATTTACTAGGCCATTCAGATTTGTCTAGTTTATGTTCCTGACAAATTGTCTGAAACCTATTCAAGTAACATGATATGTCATCGGATGGATGAAATTTAGGTAAATGAACCTTAAAAGGACACCCCATGATCCTTTTTGTTGTGCCCTGATTAGTGCTCTCCACCGGGTTTGTTCTCATTCTCAAGTTTTCAAGCTTTTGAAGCTGAATTTCAGCCATTTTTTGCTCATGCTCAAACTGTGCTAGCTTAAGCTTTTCTTCTTTTTCATCTTGCCTCTTCTTCTCCGCTAATTCTTGTTCTAATTTTTTCTCAGCTGCTGCTGCTTCTCTGTCTTCTCGCCTTCTCGTCTCAGCTAATTCTTGTTCTAAATTTTTTCTCTTCCTTAGCCACCTGTTCTAAAGCAAAACTCTTTCAAGGCCTTCGCTTGAAACCCAAGTCTTTCACTTTCCACGGTGACAAAATGTTCTAGGCGAGACATGTTGAAGTACCCTGATGTAATCAATCAGTCACAACAATAAACAACTATAAATAAAGTTATATCACTTTTCAACAAATTGCCTTATACTTAATATCAGAACTGAACAATTCTGCACTATTTTCAAAGGAGACAGTAATATATTTCCAAAGGAGCACCGAAGACAATACAATTTAAGGTATATATATATAGATAATAGATCAAGCCTAACAAGGACAATACTAAAATATAAAGAAAGATAAGGTATAAAAGTTTTAACAGGTAATGAAAAAAAAAAAACGTAATCAGTAGAAGATCCACCATTTAATACATGAATCAACTGAATTGATAGTCAGATTCGATAAACAGAACACGACCAATAATGACAAAAAATTAAAACAATCAACAGAATATGACCAAGACCAACATTAACAAGTACGAACAACTAAAGAAGAAAAAAAAATTAATAATAATTGTAATGATCTAACAGGTTATGATCACCACACACAGTACCTATAGACCAATTTGTGTGTGCCCGCTTTACGGCGAGATGTATCACACAACAAGACAGCCGAGCCAAAACCTTGCCCGCTTATACAAGAATTACATATATTAATACATTAAAAAAGGAAAACAAACATCAGAGCTGATGGAGATCCACCAAAAATAATCATGAACACAGACCGAAAGATGTAAAAAATCGCACTTTATCTTGTATGAAAATTAAAAACAGTCTCCTTCCTGGCCTGAGATATGGTGCTAAGAAATGGATGTGCCGCTCTGAAGCACTCCACAACAATGTAAACCGATTCGTCACTCCTTCCCTAAACTCCGGTTTGACAAGACTCCATTTTGAATTTGATTGTAGACTCGCAGAAGTCGCTCGCTTGAAATAGTGACTGCTGGTAAAATTGATATTTTTCTTCTAATGAAAAAAAAATTCTTCGATAACGCTGGCCCTCGTTACTTTTCCACTGCCGACACCTTGATAATAATGAACAGTTAATTCATAATATATTTCGAAAGTTATTTCAAAAAATTTCCTCTCCTCCATTCATACACCGCTCTGAGCAGATGCGACCTTCACCTTGTCCGTAAGTGGGACGTCCTTACGGTAAACATTTGCTTGTAGACTTGGTTTTAAAAAAAATGTACTTTACAAGTTCAAAATCCACGATACTTGGCCCCCAAAAAGCTGTGGCGTTCTCCAACTTGCTCTTAGGTTTAATGATTTAATTCATGGAAGAGTGAAAACATATTTGCAGTAGCCAAGTGATCATACAATAGTTCTTAATTACTTGCTACATAAAACATCCGCACAAGAATTGAAGAAAAAAAAAACGTCCAGCTTATTCACAACACGAACATGTTTATTATGGATAAAACGTATGCTCCAATGAAGTATTACTTGTAAGACCTTTTTCACTACACATCGCTAACTCCCCTGGCATAGGGAAAATGCCGGTACTGGCATATAACAGTCTGTCCGTAAATGTCGAGATCCAGTCCTGTAATCAGCTGTATCTATGAGCATACGAATATATAAGAACAGGAACATCGCCCGTCTTCAGTCTGCAAACATCACTATATCATTTCTATTCACTCCTCTACCTATCCTGTGAATGAATCAGACACTCTGTCATTCCAGGATGAACAGACTTACTTCAGAACATATCTATCAAACACACCGACATCTGAAATATCTCGGAGCAATTCACACATGCATCCTCCCTGTTCAACGACACATCTCCTCATGCCCCCTGAACCCTTCGTTCCCATTCGCCCACCTTTTGACCTCTCTTGCATACTGATTAGTGACGTCGTCTCTGCCGCAATGCGACGGACGGTAATAAAAACTAGTGGACGAAGCTATTTAATAGCTAGATATAAGAACATAATAACAGCATATAAAATGTACGTCACACGTTACGTTAATATAGAATGCACAGTCATAGTCAAATTACAAGTTTACGGCAATACAATAATAAAGTACTCTTCACATCTCAGAATCACGCAGATACTACAATATCTATGGCCTCCTTAAAGATACTCCTCAACTCAGCGCTATCCACCTGCCCTCACATTAGCGCTATCATAATAATAATGGATCCTTCTCACAGATAGCAAACGGCTCACATCATCGCCGTGCTACTGCATAAATATGGTATCCTCCAGATACTCCTCTCATAATAATAATGGATCCGTTAGCAACCGGACATCCCCGCCGTGCTAACATAAATATGGTATCCTCCAGATACTCCTCACATAAGCGCTGTCATAATAATAATGGATCCGTTAGCAACCGGACATCCCCGCCGTGCTAACATAAATATGGTATCCTCCAGATACTCCTCACATAAACGCTATCATAATAATAATGGATCCTTCTCACAGATAGCAAACGGCTCACATCATCGCCGTGCTACTGCATAAATATGGTATCCTCCAGATACTCCTCACATAAGCGCTATCATAATCTAATGAGTCCTACCAGCAATTTCTCACAAGATTCCATACCCGGCAGTCTGCAGTAATCTCGCCTTTACTCATCTTAGCGCGATTATATCACAATATAAGTCAATGGATCCAAACATCTCAAAATGCACACAATACTGCTCACCCAGCAGTTTGCAATAATATCACCTATCAGCATGTCTTCACATATCAAAATTATCCTCTCTAAGGAAATAATGGCCTACACAAATAATGGCCTCTTATCTTCAGCACTTTACAGGCTTACCATCGAAAACACACACTATGGGGCCGACTCTCTCCAGTCGATGCCCAAAACTCACTGCCCACGGGAATACACATCTGCCGCCTAAAACAGATACGAGACCCGGCTGTTCAAAAACACCGCTCAGTCTCACTACTTGCACGGGCTAGCCACAAATAGCTAAAACACCCGTAGCTTAAAACAGTTCGGAGTGAATAAATCTCCACAATTGAAATGACTAGCGTTCACACGCTTTCTAACTTTACTTCTCGAACATACGAGAGAATTCCCTTATTACATTTTAACCTAACATTAAAGACAATCACGTCTTCAAGCAACGACAACCCATAATCTAATCTGCTCACCTAACATTTTCCAGATCACTCCCCTTTCATTAAAATTACTGGCAACAGTATTAAACTGGGAAAATGTGTCTGGAGAGCGCGAATAATAATTTGTGCCTGAACTAACATTAACAAGTTACATATATCTCACAAAATGATATGATACACGAGGCACATGTGATGTAATCATCATCCATCACTGCTCCAGTCGGAGTCGGAGTCACCTCTGCGGTCGTTTTCCGCACGACTAGCCAGAAACAATTACCAGCGTTTGCTGCAGTGGTTCATGAATAAACTATTTTCGTATGTTGAGGTTGCCAGCCTCACATATAACCACTAAGCAAGAAAAACATGTTAAATTCACATTTATAAAATAAAGGTTATACTTACCCCCAAAATTTGGGAATATACAATTATCTCTTCGCACTGGTTAGAATGGACATGAGCAATTTAGGTTATATGCTCTCGAATCATTTGGCCTGGAAATTTTGAATCCCTCTTATGACGGGTGAATCTGCGAAACACTTGGTCTAGGAAACTTTCTCTTATGACGGATGATTCAATTCCTTAGGTTTCCAGTCTTGGTATTTAAAGTCCTGGTCCCTTAGGTTTACAGTCTTGTATTTAAATATGCGGGTTTACTTGTAGATTACAAAGTTGCCCAAATACGCGATCTGTAACTTAAAAGTATGGAATTCTAAGTCCGATGTCTCACTGTCTTCTGGGAGTTGTTCGCTTCACGATGCGATGCAGTCTGTGTGTCTCCGAGTTTGCTATATTATATTTTCATTCCTCAGTTCAAGTCCCAGATTGTGCTTCTTGGCAAATTTGCCAATGAGATTCATTGTGAATTCCGGCTCTCATTTCAATCCAATCGTAAGCTCTTTTGCGCTTTGTGGGAAGGGGTGTTTAATTTAAAATATTCCCCACGTGTTTTAAAATATTACATTTAATATTCCAACGCGTGACCTCTCTATAATAAGACGTAATATTTCCGATTACTCACAAACAAATCTGTGCACTAATTTATTGCCCAGATGCTATCTTTAAATATTGTCTTCCCCAGGCAGGTTATCTGTAATTATCTTACACCGGGATGGTTCCGTGAAACGATTATCTCATTATCGCCCGTGTTTTCGTGCCTCAGACAGACAATATTGTTTCCCATTCATCCTCGTACGAGACCATATTGTATTAAACGAGGATCGTCTCCTATCAAAGGTGACCGGCGTCTCAAAGAGTTAAACGTATTACCGCTGACCGGTGATAATGACTGGGTAGTGTTACGATATTACCACAGTTCACGTGGCGGAATTTAAATAGTGGTCACAGTAAAAGAATGTAAGGGTAATAAATATGCCAAATAATAGGATGATGAGTGAGGAAAATGAAGAAATGAAGAGATACTGCCGGAGTGAATGAGAGTTATAAAAATTGCATGACTGATTTCGTCACACCCATTAAATATCACGTGCTTCAACAGCTGGAAGATGTTGCAAATAGAAAAGATTACTGGTAACAGATCAAAATACACGGAGTGAACGAATGGAAAAAAAAAGAACTAACATTGTTTTAAAAGAGCAGAGAATTGGGCATGCAGGCATATCCAACATTCATCCCAGTGCCTTCGCTTTCATCACGCATCCTGACACTCACTCATGAGGGCAAACTTTAATCAATTAATTGTAAATATTGTCATGCATCAATAATGCTAATAGAATAACACATTCTCACACCTTTCAGTACATTCTGAAAAAAAAATTACTTTCTTTCACACTTCTATACCAGAATAATGTATTAAAGCGCTTAATAAAGTAAAAATGCTCTCTCTCCGGTACACATTTCCTTGTTTTAAGCAAATTACAGCAGTAAATACTTTAAAGCACAATATATATATTGTTCACTGTCACATAAAAATATTGTATAATAATATTGCAAAAGACAGTAACAATTATGCACTCAGAAAAGCAAGACTTTCTACTTGGAACACAAGAGAGAGGAAACGAGAAATTGACATATAACACACAGGCGAAGACCGTTGTTATGGGGTTAGACTGTTGGTGCTGAATAGATCTTTGAATTGTGCTTTATTGAAGTAGTATTGAGTAGACAGGCTTTTAAGGTGGCGTGGAAGGCTATTGTGTAGCGTAAGCTGGATTCTTTTTATGCACGTTGGTAGTAGGTTATAGCAAACGTAATTGATGCAAACGTAGTCTCTCTCTCTTCTATTGGTTTGAAACAATGACCGTGCATACAAGAGGGACATAGATAGAATAGCGAGATGGCTTAAATTTGTTATACTTTGATTTTTTTTTTTTTTTAGGGACTGTATCGAGTTCTTTTTTTATGCCTGCCAGTCGTATCATGCAACCATCAGTAACTAGACGTACTGCCCTTATATGCATGCAATGCAGCCTCTTTGGGGAGGAAGCAAAGCAACCATCCTATAGGGTGGATCAATAGTTCACATGGGTTTGTATGTGGGAATGTGTGAGGTGTAGAATAATAGTCTAGTGTCAGTGTCTAAGTAGTGTTTTATTCTGTCCAGCGAGAACAGCTTTTAAGCTAAATGATTAGCCAAATACAGAACATGAGAGTGTCATGTTAAGTGCTGGTAAATCCTCAACCCCTGAACTTTGTGTTCTGTTACATGTTCAACTGGAAGTGATCCCGCATGTAGCTGTAGCAATCATTTTGTGAAGTTTAGAAGTTTATGTCTGTTAGTAATCAATATCGATTTCATTTATTGTTGTGTTTATTGGCATGAGATTTCTACAGCTAGATTTGATTAGTTTGCTCAGGTCGCCTTGAAGAGTTTTTATTTTTTGAGTGTCATCCAATCCTTGTCGCTGGTGTAGATTATTTTTTTTTTGCTTAACCAGCGGCACTTGGGCTGTCAGCCCTTCGATCCAATGACATGTCATTTCAAGGCTGGGGAGCTTGTGGACTTTCCTTCCAACCCGGTCAGGAGCTACGCTCCTTCCCATCCACAGAGGGTTTATCTCAGGAGCCGTTCATGTTACTCAGTCAAAATCCCGGTCGTTGACACTTCTTCAAATGCTGACGCCCGGGCTTGAACCTTGAACACCTGATCGCCAGCGCAACGTTGTAACCATTACACCAGCACGGCTCCCCGCTGGTGTAGATAATACAGTCGTCTGTCAAGAGATCACATGTTGAAAGTTCTCGATGTTGTGGGAGGTCATAGATGAATAATGGAAAAAGTCGGGTTCCAAGAAAAGAACCCTGCTGGACTCATGTAGATATCTTAAGAGCAATCTAGTTGTGAATTACTACTGGTTGTGGATTTTCTAATATTCAATGGATTTGGTCCTATTTTTAGGGACTTCAAACTTCTGCATCAAGATGGTATGATCAATAATGTCAAATGTGTTTTTGAAGTCGACGAAGACAGCACCACATAATTTTTCATTGTTTACATTTGAGAACCATCTGTCTGCCATTTTAACTAAACTCACCTCTGTACATTACATTTATGGGCTGAGAAAAGGAGAGAACCTCTTTTGAAACTACTAAGGCGTTACAGAGGCCCCCCTCCCCATTGTCATTATCTTAATGAACAAATGATATGAAGACATGACATGCAGAATTCTTAATGAAGGTACATCTAACAGAGCCAATTGAGATACGAACTTTAGTTCTCTGGTTATAAATATTAGATTATAAAAACATTGACATCAGCCAACAGAAAGGTAATTCATTAAATTGTCATTAAACAGCTTTACGATCTAGATTTTGCAGACGACCGTGCTCTTTTGTCCAATAACCAGATAAATAAAAATGAAAATGCTTGATGAGAGGTCATAGAAATGTGGTGTATAAATACATATGGAAACTATAAAGCTAATGAGCTCAATGCAGGAAACGATAATAAAATGTGCACTTGAGAAACACCTCTGCATGATGTAGAATCATACACCCATCTTAGCAACAATGCTGGAGGGGCATAACATGCTATCAAAATACGACTACAAAAAAGCAAGAGGAGCTTTCGTTGCATTGGGAATTATATGGAAACAAATGAAATATGGAGAACAACATACGTCTGTTTAAAGTCTGTGCTCCTTGTGAAGCCAATAGGCATGGATGGTGATGTATTCTGCTCTTGACGAGAAATATTTTGCTTGCATATATTAAGACAAAACAGCAAAAAGTCATTTCTGACTAGAGATAAATGGAAATATACAATCCTCTCTCTATCAACGTACACTTTTACTTGTTAATGCAAGGACTGAGCACTAATCCTGCCAATTACTGAACAGCATTCTCCTAGCTCACATATAGCCTATTGCAGGACATAATAACCAAACTTACCATGTGAGTAATAGGTGCCATTAAAGCCTCTACTATCCGAGGGGCTAGATGAATCAGTCTTGAAAGCAATGGTCATTATTTTGCCTGTTGTTCTCAGTAAACCGGGAATATTTTTGCCACAGTATTGACCAACGAGTCGACTACTCATAATATTCACATCATAAACTTCGACGACATCATAATGACATTTTGAAGCTGCCTCAGTATTAAAATCTGAAAACCTGTAATTGAAAATATCTGAAAGTTACACATTTTAATCATTAAAAAAAAAAAAAAAACAATGGGCCCCTAAATACTAGTGAAGTGAACATAAGTTTTATCCTTCCTTTAAAGAACATGGGACTGCCACTAAAAGTGGCCTTCTTGTAATCAGCAAGTACATAAACACGTCACATGCTTTTCCAGTAGTGATTTCTGTTGTAACTTGTGTTTCATGATGATGTCGCTAGCCCCATGCACAATTCTTCTTAACTTCCTTTTACAATACACTAATTGGAATGGAGTATCTTGTTTTTATTGCTCCCAAATGTGAAGAAACAGAATCAACATTCACAAACAGGGCATATTTTAATGTTTGAAATGCTTGCTAGAAGTAGGTCTCTGTTATGAGATCCATGTCAATATGTATACGTAAGGTTATATATATATATATATATATATATATATATATATATATATTTATATATATATATATATTATATATATATATATATATATATATTATATTATATATATATATATATATATATATATATAGACTAGAAACCGGCTGACCGGGTTAGCACCCCGTAAGCTGTATTCAATTGCTACAGGAGTGGTATATAATGTACCTTTTAGGTATCATTCAGGAGGAGCGCAGGAGGAGCGCATGACTTTTATATAAGAAAAATCAGGAGGAGCGCAGGAGGTGCGCAGGCGTCGATTGTGCAGGCGTACGCAACGCCTGGCGTTGCGCGTGACTTTTATATAGAGATATATTAGTTCGATAATGGTGTTGTTTATTTAGACAACAAGAAGACGCTATATTTAGACGATATATTTAGACAAGAAGAAGACGCTATATTTAGACAATAGGAAGATATATTTAGACAACAAGAAGACGATATATTTAGATAACAAGAAGACGATATTTATTGAGACGTTAGTTATACGATATATTTAGACAACAAGAAGACGATATTTATTTAGACAATAGGAAGACGATATATACATACAATAGGAAGACGATATATTTAGATAACAAGAAGACGATATATATTTTACAACAGTTAGACGATATATTTAAGCAGCTTGCGTCCTATCATAGTTCAAGTATGGTATTGTGTTGTTGTTTATATAAAATATGTAGTTAGATGTGTTTTTATTTTACAACATAGATACAAAGGTTTATAAATAGGAGTATATAGTTAATGAATTCTTTTAAAAGAATACTTGAGTTAAAGAGGAAAATATAAAAAATCGATAACGGCGGTTTAGGTTACTAAGGGGTTGTTTAAGGGAGCGGGATATTGTTTTTTGGCTGGCGGTGATGACTCATGGGTGTATGGTGGGGTGTAGCTGGTGATTGTGTGTATGACTCAGGAGTGAAGTGTTAGATAGAAGTGTATAGGTAATGATCTCTTTTGGTTAGGGGGATTTTTGTGTGATGTTGTATTGCACTGTTATACATATATATTTACATATATTTCAACAATTAGACCTATATATATATTATATATATATATATATATATATTATATATATATATATATATATATATAATATATATATATATATATATATATATATATATATATATATATATATATATATATATATACATACAATATATAAAATATTAAAAAATTCGATAATGACGGAAAAAAATATAAAAAAAAAAAAAAATCGATAATGTTGGATAAAGGTTACTAAGAGGGTTTTTGAAGCGAGGGAGTCTTTGTTCTCGTGAAGGGGTGGACGATGTAGCGGGCGGGGTTAGGTTAGGGGGGATTTTTTTTGTGTAATGTTGGGTGTGTTATTTTAGACATATATCAGGCAGCGGCGCATGGACTTTTATATAGCAAAATACTCGATCGATTTCAGGCGGCGGCGGCGTTTCAGGCGGCGGCGGCGCTATGACTTTTTATTTAGCGATATATTTTAGCCGCGGGACTTCCTCTGACGATCAGACGCATGACTTGTTATATACCAATAAATTTGTTCGATAATGGCGGGGGGTTGGCGTGTGTTTATACAAAATACTTAGACAATATATATATATAAAAAATAAAAAATCGATAATGACGGAAAATATTAAAAATCGATAATTAGTAGGTTACTAAGAGGGTCTTTGAAGCGAGTGGGAGGAAATACTCATTGCGGAGGTGGCGCGTCAGGAAGAGGGGCCGCATGACTTGGTATATAGTAATATATTAGTTCGATAATGGCGGGTGTGTGGTTGTTGTTGGAGCGCGAGGAGGTGGAGCATGACTTGTTATATAGCGATATTTCTTAGCGGGGTGACTTCCTCTGACGAGCATCTGACGTCCTAGCATAGTTCAATAATGGCGGGCGTGTTGTTGTCCTGGTAGTGCGTTGTTTATATAAAATATGTAGTTAGACGTGTATTTATTTTACAACATAGATACAAAGGTTTATAAATAGAAGTATATAGTTAATGAGCTCTTTTAAAAGAATACTTGATTTAAAGAGGAAAATATAAAAAGCGATAAAACGGCGGGCTTAGTTTACTAAGGTTTTTTTTTAAAGGAAGTGGGTATTGTTTTTTGTGCGGGGGAGGATGACGATGTATAGTGGGGTGTAGGATAGGGGGGATTTTTGT
The DNA here is from genome assembly GCA_024509875.1 of Oreohelix idahoensis. Lineage (NCBI taxonomy): Eukaryota > Metazoa > Mollusca > Gastropoda > Stylommatophora > Oreohelicidae > Oreohelix > Oreohelix idahoensis. Next base: position 22,972 of record JAMPIV010006384.1, on the reverse strand, counting down.
GTGTATGACTCAGGAGTGAAGTGTTAGAGACTTGGTGGGTATTGTTTTTTGGATGGCGGTGATGACTCATGGGTGTGTGTTGGGGTGTAGCTGGTGGTTGTATTTATGATGCAGGAGTGAAGTGTTAGATGTTGTTGTTGTTGTTGTTGTTATTGATCCAGCGGCACTTGGGCTCTCGCCCTTCGGCCCAATGCCATGTAGTGATATCTGCATGTTTTTGCAAGTTGTTTTGTATCTCCGTACAAGGTGTTCCACTTATCTGGCATGGGAGGAAGAAGCATTTTTCTAACATCATCGAGTGCTGGGCACTCAAAGAGGTGGTGGTCAACAGTTTCATGGGGGTAGTTACATAGCTGGCACCCTGGAGGGTGTTGTGGTTGGATTCTGTTCAAGTGGCTGTTAAGTGGTATATGTTGTGTTCTGAGTCGAAAAATGGTGCTTTGGTCCCTCCTTGTGAGATGGTTGATGTTGTCGTTAGGATCAGGACCAGCCATATGTCTGTAAACCTCTCTTCCAGTGTGTCCCATGGCCCATCTGTTCAGCCAAGTTTCTTTGTTTATTGTTCGTATGAGTGTTTTGGCTGTTTGGAGAGTTGTTGCTGTGAGTGGTTGTTCTTGTTTTGTTCCTTTCTTTGCCATCTGTCTGCTTTGTCATTACCTGGTGTATTTTGAGTGGCCAGGGGTCCACTGCATAACTATTCTGATGCCATAGGAAGTGATAAGCTGATCAGCATCCCAGGATTAGTTTAGCTAATTCAGTTTTACATTGTCCATTGGCCTCCAGAGCTTGTAATGCAGACAATGAGTCAGTTGGAAAATGGACAATGTTTGGAGCCTTTGGAGGGAAAAGGCATCAAATACAGTCTTCAGATAGGTGTATGGACCCCCCCCTGTTTCCAGTGCAATGGCCTTGGCGGTGGCGGGAGTTGGTGCAAAGACAGCCCGCAATGCATCAATAAGCTCGTTGAGGGGTCCGAGTAAGATAACATTCTGAAGTATCCGCGGGGACCCTGGGGGGTGCCCCCGGTGCGGCCCCGACCACTCCTGGGGGGGGGGTCCCCCCCCCGCCCCCTAGTACTGGTGGTGGTTGTTTCTGTTGTGACGTAGGTTTAAGTGTTGGGGCTGTGCGAGGTGGGTGGGGGTGGAGAGTTGGGCGGCGGGGGCAGAGGTTGTGATACGGGGCGTGGGAGACGTTGAGTTAGTTGTGGGTTGGATGGCGGGGGGAGTGGGCACGTCGAGTTAGGGGGGGGGGGTGGGGTGGCGGGGGCTTGTGGGTGGTGTTGGGTTGGGGGGGGGGGGTTCTGGGGTGGGAATTTAGGGGTGTCGGATGGTATTTTGTTGCTGGTGGTTATTTTTGAAGATGTGGTATCTGGGGGGCGGTGGTTGTAAAATTAAGTTGAGCACGCGTGGTACTACTTGTCCGCTAGTTTTTTAAGATTACTTGGTCTGTTCATTGGTTGCGGGGGGGAAAAAAAAAAAAAAAAAAAAAAAAAATAAAAAAAAAGCATTGCCGGCGTGAATAAAAAAAAGGGAAAATTGGTGGGAATGTGGTTTGTCTAGAAAAAAATTGGAAGAGTGGTAAGTGGATGCTGGGGTGTGATGTGTGTCGAAAATAAGACTGGGAAATGTGTTTGTAGCGGTTTTGGGGGGGTTTGGGGTATGTGGGGGGTGGTGGCGATATAAAAAAAAAAAAAGTAAGGTGTGAAACTACCTGTTTGGGCGGTGGATATGGGTTTGCCCATACATGTAGTTGGTATTGCATGCTGTTCAATAAGATGCTGGTATGGGATCATGGAGAGGAGAATGATAGATTAGTGACTGCAATGGGTGTTGGTAATACTGGGCTTGGGCTGTTAGGTGGGGTAATGTTGGCCAAAGGGGTATTGAGTTGTGGTACTTTTCGAGATATCGGAGGTCTAAGTGGGCAGGGTGGGGGGCGGCGTATGGGGTTGGTGATTTTAGTTTTTAGTAGCATTCGGAGTTGCATGATAAGGTGATTACTCGAAGGGCGATCACTGGTGTGGAGTCAGTAGGGTGGGGTGGTGACAGATGTTGCGGTGTTAGGGCTCTGGTGAGGGTAGGGTGTTGGGAGGAGTGGAAGGGGGCCGGGATGTAGGTAAGGGATGCTGCGAAGGTAATGAAAAGGATTGTATGTGATATTGCTGCGTTATGGGGTGGGGTGGGGTATTGGTATTGGGGTGGAGTGGGGGTGGTAATAGGGTGGTGCGGGTATCAAGGGGGGGTCAGCAAGGATAACATATTAGGTTGAGTATAGTGTGGCTTTGTCGTGGGCGGGTAGGATGGTAAGTGTGCGTCGCAGCTGCAAGCATCTGTGGGGTTAATTATGTAGATGGTCGTGATTGCAGTGAGAGGAGGTTGAGGGCTTGGGATTAGGGTGGGAAATGGTGTCGGGGAGATTGGTTGTAGATATCAGGGTGAGTGAAGGGAGGGTGGTTGAGGTTGATAGAGGACGATACTCGCGTGTGGACAGTTTAAACTGGTGGGTTGAGACAAAAATTTGGGTGAACAACCATGAAAGGCAGGAAAGGCTGTAATATAAGGACTTGGACAGATGTTGCATGTAGGTGGGAAAGTATTTCAGTGGTTAGTGCTTTGGACTTGAACAGCAGGGTGTAGCGGATGTTGTTGGTGGAGTGAGGTGATCATCATCAGGTTGCGCAGATCAGTCACGGATCAGTGGGGGGGGAGATTTCATTTGTGAGAACGTTAGCTCCAGCATGGCCAGAGGGGGTGCCACCCGTTTTTAGTAGTGAACAAGCAAGGGGGGTACGATGGATGGCAAGCCTAGTGGCTGGTGTCGGGGGGTAATTGTCCTTTTAGATTGATCGGCGCGAGGTTACGCCATTAATACGATTAACCGGTCCTTTTCTGGATGAAATATGGTTCCGTTTCCACGTCATTTGAGCTGAGGGGGGGGCCGTGCGTCCTCCCGGTAGTTTATCTAATAGGGAGCACTGACGCCTGCGTATCCGCGATGGGTTTTGGAACAGCCGAGGGTGGGGTTGTATGGGTAGAGAAGAGGCTGGCGCTTCACGTTGGCGGGGAGGGAGGCTGTGGTTGGTGTTGGGGTGTGCCGCGCGGTGGATGAGAATAGTGGGAGGGTTTGTCAGCCGAGGCTGTGGATGGAGCTTCGGGGGGTGGTAAGGTGCTAGTCTGTACAGGGATCTGTGTGGGGTTAGTTATGGGGGATGGGCACCAGCTTGTGGGGCGGGCGATTTTGTTTTAATTGTAGCTGGCATTGCTTTTCGGGGGTGTCATAAAAGTTGTTACGTGTGTGTTGATGGATGTTGTTATTTGTTTGCGGCCATGATGCGCTGTGTCTGTTTTCGTACTCGCAGCTGGTTTGGGCGGAGGACTAGGGATCTTTGCGTAGTTAGGAAAGTCCGGTGTGGGTTGTTATTTGTGTGTGGTCGGGGTCCCTATAGGCTTGGGGGAGGGGGGTGACGGGGAGGATAGTGTGAAATTGCGCGGAGTACTGCTTTCTTTTGGGGTGGGGGATTGCCATGGCCGCATACTACTACTTCTCAACACTGAGTTCAAACTCGGTAAGTGGCTGGTTTCTTATGTGCCCAGTGAGAACCAGGTGATGTGAATGCGCGTCTGTTCAAGTGCCCGCGTGTACAGGGAGAATATGAGTTTTGCAAGGAACAATATGTTGTACGAACTGTTTGAAGTTAAAAGTGCTTTAGCACCAACTGGAGCTGGAGGCATGGATGTTAGTCTGACTAGAGGGAGGTGGGAGCGGTGTTGGTGAATGTTCCCTGAACTGGTGGCTGAATTTGTTGTGTTTTGTTATAACCTGGGGGAACAAGCTCCTGGCAGGCATACACCCCGGGCATTACGTTGGGGGAAGTATTTTATCAGCACGACCATGTGGTGTTCTGGAGTGAAGGAGCTTGAGGAATTGCTTCTAGCAAGCCGAGATTGAGGGAGGGAGTGGAACAGTAAGAGGAGTCATTGAGAAGGGTTGGGAAAAAGGCGGAAGCTCCCTGGGGGGGCGGGTGGAGGTTGGATTGGAAGGAAATGGGGAAGGCTAAAAAGTCACTGACTTCTCATGCCGGACCTCCCGGTTCCTCAGAATCCTCGGAATGACATGTGGGGGGGGGCGTGGGAGGAAGAGGAGTCTTGTTCTGCCGTGAAATGGGAAAGATGGAATTCCTGTGGGGGGCGAGGGAGTTTACGGGGGAAAGACTAGCGGTATGAGACAGACGCTAGATGGTCATTGATGTGGAAAGCTGGGGAGCGGTGAAAGCTGCGTGGCGAGCTGATTGTGTCTGTCTGGTTGTCCTTCATCCTGGTGTCACTGGCTGTGGATGGGGATCCGTGAGGCGATGTTCTACTAGAAGAGATAATTTGGGGGGGGGTCTATATGCTTTGATGCTTTGAGGTTATGGGTGGGGTATGTGTCAGTGCTTGCTGTGGATTACGGTGTGCGGTTCGGGGTCAGTGAGAGTGTGCGGGTGCAAAGGGCGTTATCCTGTCCATTTGTGTCTGTTTTTGTGGCGATATTAGTTTGATTGAGATGTTGAAGTAACCAATTCTGGGGGGCACTGGGCCACATATGTCTCAGGATACCTTCCGCTCTCCTGTGGAACGTGGTTTCTAGGTAGTTGTAGCAACGCATAGTGTTGTTCTACACATCCTTTGTTTGTCTGTGGTGTGAGGATAGCTTAGTGAGACCCTGTAGTACCTACCGAATGAGAAGATGATTCTGGTGGTATCAATGGGGGAGCTCGTTTTGGGTTTGTGTACTTGGGACATATAGATTGCACCAGACAATCGCTTGTAAACATGGGAGGGGAGGGTACGAAGGGGGGGTTCTAGGTTTTGTTTTAAGTGAAAAGGTGGCGGGGGGGCGTAAGTGGAGCTTAGGTTAGCATTCTCCATCAAGGGGCAGACCAGGTGTAGACCGGCGACCACATGAGTCATTGCACGCAGGGGAAAACCATTTGGTGTGCGGGTGGAGGTGGGGGTGAAACGGGCATGCAAAATGATAGTGCGTGGGGGGGGCGGGAGCGTCTGAGCGGGTGAGTGGTGTGAGGTGGATTGCGCTTGCACTCAGGCTTGTGGTTGTGATAGAAACGAGCACTTGGGGGGTCATTGATTTTATGGTTGAGATGGAGGGGTAGGGGGTTGTTGTGTTTTTTTATTGTGTTTTGGTTGGGGGGAGTTTGTTTGTTTTGTGGTGTGGTTGGGGGGGGGGGGGGGGTGGGGGGGGGGGGCGGGTGGGGGCGGGGGGGGGGGGGGGGGGTGGGGGGGGGGGGGGGCTGGGGGGGGGGGGGGGGGGGGGGGGGGGGGGGGGGGGGGCGGCAGGGCTGCGGCGGGGGGGGGGGGGGAGGGGGGGGGGGGGGGGGGGCGGGGGGGGGGGGGGGGGGGGGTGGGGGGGGGGGGAGGGGGGGTGGGGGGGGGGTTTGGTGCAGTGTTTTTGGGGGGGTGGGGTGGGTGGGTTGTTTGCTTTATTGTTGTTGTGTTTATTATGTGAGGTGGTTGTTGGGGGGGGGGTTAATAATTTTCCGGTTGGTATGGCGATTTTGGGGGTGGTTTCGTGTTGAGGTTTGTTCTTTTGGGGTGTTTTATTTTTTTTTTATAAAATATTTCATTTTTTTCTTGTTTTTTGATATTTTTTTTTTATTTAGATTTTTTTAATTTGTCATATTTTTTTCTAAGATTTGTGGGTTGTTTTTAGCTGTCGCTAATGTTTGTTTATTTAAAAAAATTTGGTTGGCACCTGGTTAGTTTTTACAATTTTTTGTTTGACGGGTGGGCAGGGTGAAGTGTTGGCGGGGGGGGGCGGGTGTTGTGCGGGGTGGGGTGGGGTGGCGGGGGCGGTTGTGTGGGGTAGTTTTTTTATTATTTTTGTTTACATGTTTGTTTTTATTTTTTTTTATTTTAATTTATTTTATTTTGATAGTGTTATTGTAGGAGGTGGCGGCGCTTTGTTTTTGGGAGTGGGGGGGTGGGCGGTGTTGTGTGGGGGGGGGGGGGTGGGGGGGTGGGTGTGGTTGGGGGTGGTGGGAGAAGCAGAGGGGGGGGGGGTATGGGGGTGAGGGGTGTGTTTAAATACGTTACAGTTGGTATTGATTGGGGGGGGAGGGGTTGTGCATGTTTATTAATTTTTTTAAATATTATAATAACAAACGAAATATGTTCCAAAAACTTTCGGTGTGCTTAGATTTATATGCAAAAGGGCAGAATTGGGGTCTGTTCGTTAGCATGTGTGGCGAGTGACCGTATATATGTTTCAGAGAATGGGGGGTTTCACGAGCTCGGGCGCGCCGTTTTTTGTTCCACGAATGGTCTGGATAGAAGAGACGAGTTATTGATATGTGTGAAATTTTACCATGGTTGTTTTTTTCAAAGTGAGAACGGATTTATAGTTATTTCGACAGCTGGATCGGAATATGAAAAATATTTTAATATGGTACGCAAATCGCGTCGGTGTGAAGAGGGAGGAAAGAGAAAATATCTGTTTTTTTGAATGACCCAAAATTTAAACTGTCCGAACAAAAAAAGGAGGTTGTATTTACAAAGGATAGAACTCTAAAACGCTAGTATAAATTATAACACTGATACAAGTTTGGCTGTTATAAGAATGGGTTTAATGCCCGTAAAAATAAAAAATAGATTTCTTAAATCAAACTTTGTGTATATGGCATAGTTGGTTTTAGTTAATGTGTAGACACTAACAATGGCAAGAATTAAAACATTAAGGTACCAATGAAATCTTTAGAAAGACCTATCTTTAAATAAGCACATGTGTATATATGGTCTGTTGACTAAAAGATAAAAAAACAATAATGTGCGCGAAACAAACGAGTGGTATTTGTGTTGTGTGAATGGTTTCAACGTGATTGTGTGACTGGATGAGTAGGCGAGTGGGTGGAAAAACAAACTAGACTTGTGTGTTTTGGTTCACTGGGGTTTTATCACGTTTTGTTGAAAACAGGGAATGTTCACGTATCTTGTAATGGGTGGTAATGCTTATTTAAAATAAAATACGTCGTGAAGTGGTAAATTTTTAAATGCTATTCTACCTTACAATGACCAACTGAGTGCTATGTGGTAAATGACCCGGCACACAGCTGTATTCGACAGTAGAGAAGTTTGGTGGGGGGCATTGATGATATACAACAAGGGTATGTGTGATGTACCCGCAACATTAAAACCCGGCAGTGGCAGACCCACTTTTAACTGGGGCCACCCAATAGGAAACTCTAGGAGTAACGGGTGTTAAGGGGCCTGGCCAACGATGCTTTTACAGTGCATCTGCGGCAGGCCATGTGACTTTAACATCCACGTGCATACACTGTACCTTGTTTGTATATCATCAAATGGACAAAACTCTCATTCTAGGCATCAGTAAAAAAAAAAGCTGTCTCACCATAAACCAAAGCTGCAGCTAAACCTTTATGCCTCCTGCCTTTCACATCAAAAAAAAAAACGCTTTTGAGGAAAACTCCAAAAAACTCGCAACGATGACCAAAGGACTGCAATATATAATACGCAATGTACCCTTCCCAACTCTAATTCTTGACGCCAAGTATAATGACGTCTGTCTAAACACTTCACGTCCCACCTCTCGATGCTGGGAACCTGGTTTATGTCTCTAACACTTCACTCCCAAACACCTTCAGTAGTCCAAAGTCTCTCTAACACTAAACCTCCCACCGTTCTAGATTCTGACACTTAGTAAAACGCAAAGTCTCAAAAACTACCCTACCCCGCCCAACCAAAAACTCTCGATGCTGGTCCCTATGTATTAGGCAATGGCTCTAAAACTTTTCACTCCCACCAAAAGCTCTCGATGGTTTTTAAAACAGATTATGTAAAATATATAATTGTAATAATGTAACGTAATAAAAACTGGTTTTATAAAATAAAAACACAAACACAAAATACATAAAACGTCGTGGTTACACACCACATGGGATAAAACAATAAACTTGTTTAATTTGTATTAGTCCTATATTTGCCGCTAATGTGGGGGAACCCTAAAGGCCGAATGTACAAGTAATGACAAACTCATTCTGTTTACATTTGATTTTTTTTTTAGGTTTTTCTCGAGTAGCAGGGCTGACCAGGTCGAGCGAGTTTAGCCAACGACTGGTAAATCCAGACGTGCGGTTGGGTTTTGCTTTTTTTTTTTTTCATGGTTGAAACTGGCCTCGACATTGTCCCCTGTTTGCAACCTGTAACACTAAAAGGAGGTAATCTAGTTGGTTTAAGGTATAAGACTAGTCTGCCTGCCCTGTGACATATATTTCTATGTTGTAGTGTTCAATAAAATACTGTCTTTTTGGCCTTGTCCAGGGGTGGCCTTTGATTTTATTTTTTTTAAGGGGGATGTTGGTAAATACGGACTTGTTTACGGGTCATTTTCAACAACGCTATGGGCCCATTGGGGGTTTAGTAAGGATTTTTTCACTCGATGTTAGTAGTCAAGTCTCTAACAACTTCATTCTCACACAAACTCACAACGTGGGAGGTGAGCAACCACGCTAATGCGAGCGCTCACACCACAACACCCAGGATTTGCTCATGGAATCAAAACTCCTGTCTACTTTTTGAACAGGTGGTGTGATATGATAATAGACAGGACACACTAGCGCAATAACCGTTGAAGTGGTTTCCAATTTGTTTACAACTGTATTATTCTAATGACCAAGAAGTGATGAAATGGTTAAACCGTTTGGAGAGCGGGCTGAACTGAAGACCGCAAATGTAAAGTTTTTTACCGAGGTCACTGCTTTTGGTTACACGTGTAAATATACTTTGGAGAGTAATAATCTAAAATTTTCCTAATAAAAACCGTGGTTCTGTCACCGGAACTATACAATCTATTTTACCCTAAAGGTTCCTTCACCAAAGTTACTATTTGGGTCCCAAAACTTTGTACAGTAATTCTTCGAGGTCCTTCGATCACCTCACAGGCAAAATTTACTAATTCGACTATAACCTCGGGGGTATTTATTTTCGATTCACCTCTACAAACACATATTCAATTCCTCACCCCATGGGGGTTCTTATCATCTCATGGGTAATATGTTACAACTTTCTTTTGGAGAAATTTAAACATCTGCCAAGTTTTAAGCGACAATTTTTTTGACAAGAGGAAGAAATTTGATTACCAACCTCAACTTGCGAAATTTTATTTTTCCAGAGCAGAAGGCCGTTTGGTGAGAAACTATTTTTGACAAGGGAGTCATGACACCTTTGTTTGACAAGGGGGAAATTTTTTTTTTTGATTTTGGCTCCCCCTCAAAAAATTGTTTCACACGTGGTTGCCATGGTGGTTTGCCCAAAATTCAAATTTTTATAAAGAAGAGTATTTGACAGTTGCATTATTTACCTACAAGGTTGGACCACCTTTGAGCAGACTGGGAGAAAATGTTTTTGGGGGTCATCCTTTGTTGAGTGGAAGAAAAGGTTTCATTAAAGTTTATGAAACTCATGCAGAGACAATTATAAACAGATTTATTTGTTTGATAACTCGAAGACAAAACTTAGTATTACATTTATTTAATGTACTATATTTCCAATGTTATTCATGTATGTAAAGATCGCTTGGGAGAGACAATTTAAAAACCTATCAAAAGTATTTATGTCGCATTATTTTGAAAAATTGAAACCTTAAGTCGGTGGGGATAACAACGAAACGAAGTTTAAACTTGTTTCTTTTATAAATTTCTACTATTGAATTCGATTGTGTTTTGACAATTTGACGTTGTCAGCAAACAGAATTTACGCCTGAATGTTTTTTTTTTTGGTCATCGATCAACGGTTTACCAAAATCACGGTTTTTGGTAAAAGAGCTCGTGTTTGAACTTTATTAAAAATGATTTTGGTTTTCCAACTGGCCCTTCGAGATTGTTCCAGTTACAGACTGAACTAATGCTAATTGAAGGATCTAGTTGGTGCCATAAGCTAGTCTGCGTGTTGGGGACCATGCATCTCTGATGGTTTGTGTTCAATAAACTTTTTTATCTATTTTATATTGTCCAAGTTTCGACATTATTTTTTATGTTGGCGAATACAGCTTTTTGCGGGGTCACTTACATAGCACTAGATGGTCATTGGGTAAATAGATTTAATCCGTTACACTCACACGTTCTATTATCTTATAGCTAGACACCCTAACACAACGTGAGACTCAACCGTGAGTTTTCAACAACGTGAGAATCCCATACATGAACAAAACACCACAAGTCTGTTTAGTTTTGCAACCACTCGTTACTCACTCAGTCACACAATCACGTCGAACCTTTACACAACAAACGATTTCAAATTTTTGTTTTCTAACCTTTTTTATCTTTTTTTATTTTAAGTCAACCCAAAGACCATTTTTAATCGAAAGGAATCCTATTTATTTGTTACGATTCTTTTTTTTTATCCTTGTACCTTGTTAAGTTCTGCATTTTAGCCTTACACATTTTTTACTTTTACCATTTCCACACAAAGTTTGTTTTTTCTATATTTTTTCTCCTTTACATTTTTAACTGCGAAAACAGGACTTTCCGTCAATTACGACACAGGCCGAGATATAGTTGCGATGTTAGGTTTACTTTGTAAATGACACTCCTAACCCGAATGTTCGAGGCAGTTTGGTGTAAAAACCACTCTTTCCTGAACCTAGCTAGGTACAAAACCGCCCCAGCTAATATTTCATATCGATCTGCGAATAATTAAAACATTTATACTTCGGTTTCTTTGTAACTATTAGTCATGGTAAAAATTTACATTTATCGATTTCAACGGCTTCCGACCATTGTGTGAACTCGTAACCGCGCACAACGTCGCCCCCCCTCTGAAATTATCGATCACGTATGGTCACTGCACATGTGAGAGACAATTCTGTCTTAGATTATAATCTAAGACAGAAGTTTTTGGAACATTTATCGGTTGTTATATTCGTACCATCTTCCCACAACCCCTTATTTTTACACTTCCTGGTTTACATGACACAACAACGCCTTCCATTAAATTCCAATTCATAACCTTTTTTTAACACGTTCACCAGCCACGTCTTCCTACTTTTTTCTCCACCCCCACACAAACACACACACAACACCACCACACACCCCCCCCCCCACACATATGCACACACACGAACACAGGACACCCGCGCACTGGACCTCTTTGTAGGTAAGTCTCTGTAACACTTCACCCCACCTTTTTCATGCTAACCCTAGTACAGTCATTGTCTCTAACACTTCACTTTACTGTTTTGACACGCTAGATTAGTATAGGTAAGTCTTAACACTTCACTTAAGCTCTCACAAAGAAGAAATTAAGCTTGTAAATTTTAAGAGGCGAAACAGTTATTATAACAGATTTTTCATGATAGCAAGGTTAGCTATTGAATGTATCTTAGCCATTTGCATTGTGTTGGTTATGATTGAGTAAATTAATTATTTCCATGGCGCTCAAAGAGACAAGATATTATTTGTATTTTTATTTCTTACTTGTCCACACCCGCCAGTATTTAAAGACTCCCCTGGGCAGTTTTTTTTTTAGTAGTTAGTTTATATTATCGTTTTTTTGATATGGGTTCATAATATTTTTGATTTTTTATTTATTTTATTTATAATTTTATTTAATAAATTTTTTTTTTTTATATTAATTTGTTTTTTTTTTTTTTTCTTTTAAAACATTTATAATTTTTTAATTTTAAACCCAACAAAACACAAAATACCCCCCCCCCTAACCCTACAGGAACCCAAATAAACCACCCCCCACCCCCCCCCCCGAAAGGACAGGATCCACTCCCCCCCCAAAAAACCGAAGAAAAAGATAAACTGTAAAAGAGCCAATATTATCGCTTATTATATAAATTTTAAAACTAAGGGAAAAAAGTAAGTCCTAAATTATACAAAGAGATCATTTCAGAAAGGAAATACTTCTATTAACAATTCCACTCCTTAAAGGAATACTCAAAGGCCAATTTGAGGGGAAAGGAATTGGGGGAAATCGAGTCATTCAACAATCTGAAAAAGGGGAAAAAAAAAGAATTTTCCCCCACCAAAAATGTAAAAGTCCTCGAAAAAAAATATCAAAGACAAAATTGATGAAAAAAACAAGGATCAAAAATGATCTACCCTATTCTGTCTATTGCCGAACTAATAAAAAGAAAAAAGTAAGGGGACTCCTGGAAAAGGTGGAGGCAATAAAAAAAGGGGAAACCCCACGTCATCTTGCATTTAAAAGGGAAAAATAACTCCTTAGTAAAAAAGGATCTAAGCCCCCAAAAAAGCTTATGGAGGGAAAATACATAAGTTAATTACCTACTACTGTAAAGGGTGATAGTGGTATTTATTTTAAAGAGGCTCCATTATGTCCCCCCCACCTGTTGACGCTTCGTTTTTTTTATACAAACCATTTGTTGTTAATGTTTTAACATTAGCTACTTTACTGGTTACTACTATATTTTTACTACTAATAACTTTGTTTGCCTATTTTGGGTTTTGTTATCCCGTATTGATTTTTCTATTTTTTGTGTTTTACTACTACGCTAATGCGCGTACCACGCGCCGGGACGGTTGTTTTACTACTTTTACGCTAGAGGTTTGTCACTTTTGTTACTTTTGTTTGTTTGTTTTTGTTCGTTAAAGGTATATTGGGTCAACACATTTGTCAAGTTTGGGGTACTTGGGTACTGGCGTTTGGCTGACACATTGTCAAGTTAACCAACTAGTTTTGTTTACATTTATGCCACTTTCATTGCTATTCAATGATAAAAGACAAGCTTAAGTGGTATTTGGGTATGACTTGGGTGCATGATTGGGTTGTAGTTGTTTTGAGCGGGGTTATGTTGTTGTGGCTTTTATATTCCCTGTCTGCCGTGGGGGCGAGAAATGGCGCGCTGGGATCGGCGCGCTAGGGTCGGCGCGGCTCTAAAATGAGGTAGGAGACTGGTTCTGGGAGGGCGACACTCCCCAGGTGGTCAGTTGGTGACCCAGACACACACAGAGGCAGGTGACATGATGCGAGGGGGTGCTGTCGGCTACTAGATGGGTAATACGCGGCGGCAGTACGGGGCGAGTATGGTGAGGATGCCCTTAATCAGGGGTAGAATTACAGTCATTGGGGTGAGGGATTTTGGCTGAATGTGTTAAATGGGACGGGAGATTGGTTTGCTAAATGATGTAGAAGGTATGTATGATAAGAATTGTGCTAGGGTGAGTGTGGATTCAATATATCGAGTGTTGATGAGTGGGATAGATGGGTTTGGTTAATTAGTTCTTGGTGTGTTTTTATTAAATAGTTAATTGTTAAGCTGAGTTTGACCTGTGGTGAGTGAATGTATTTAGAGTGCGAGATGTAGATGAATGGTCTGAGATATGGGTTATGTGTTATGGGTAAAAATTAATTGCATTTAATGAATAGAGCTTAGGGCGATTTGGTTGATTAGTGGGACTTGTGGATTAAATATTGTGTTGGGGTGATATAATTATGGAAAGAGTGACAATGTAGCTTGTAATATATGGTAATGCTCGATAATAATATGATGTTTATAAATGTGATTTATGATAATTCATCAAAGGTCTAAAATTTGATCGTGGGATGAATACGCATAGGTTATGTTGACTAATGAGTGATTGATATGGATTATTAAGTGCCGTGATAGTGATGATTGGATTGATACGAATATGATAGCAGTGAGCCTAGATAATATTCTAATTAGTTTTGTCTGGGGAGTAAGATATATAAAAGTTTGATAAGATTGCATGCGACGCGATTCGAACTTTGGGCGTGGCGTTAATAAGATGTACGAAAGGGGTGAAAGAAAGTGAAAACCGGGCGCAGGCAAAGGGGGCTCGGGAAAGGGGCTAGATCCCCGAGAAACTCAGCTTGCATCATACTTAAGTTTAATAGAATCCCCCCGATGAGGTAATATGTTCCGCTTAAGCCGGGTTCGGGGGTAACCGCTTATGGACATTCGAATGTTTCTTGGGCCACTCTACTCCCTCGGACAAAATAAAGACTCATTGAATAACTGGCTCCGCGTGACGTTTGAGTGTCAGAGGATCAAATAATTCCGGCTCTTAGATAACCTAAGGTGATTCAGTCATATTTGCAGTCAGTGAGGAGAAGAGATACGTTAAGCTCAGTCATCTTGGCATGAATATTGTATAGTGTGAGTAGTCATCTCTAGGCGATGGTAGATTATGTATTTGTGCAGATGATAAGTGATTGGATGAACTAATAGCTCATAGCAAAGGTTTTGATACATGGTTAATGAAATGAGAACTGAGCAAAGAAGTAATAGATGTTTATATAATAGAGAGCAGAAAGTTGAAACTGGGGTTGGGCTCCCCCTTCCCCCCCCCCCCCCCCCACCCCGCGCGGCATTGGGTGGGGGTGAATATGTCGAGCTAGTGGGGATCGTGTTTAGTTATTGTCGTGATTGGTGTGTTTTGGGTAATAGGGTGGCGAATAGTGAGAAGGAAGAAGACAGAGAGGTAAAGCTGATGAATAAACTGGGTGCAGACAGAATCTCCAGAGGATTGGGCTGGGGTGTGGGGGTGTCGATGAGGTGGTTTTCGGTGGGGGGGGGGGTTGGAGGTATGGATGGGGAGGTTGTGTGGTGTGATGGTGGAGGGGTGAGTGTCGATTATTTTGATGGATGAGTGGAGATTTGGCATGTAAGGGGGGTGTGGGGTTAGAGGCTGGAGTGGTTGTGAGTAGGAGAGACGGGGCGGGGTTCGCGGGAGGTGTCGATCGGGGGTGGGGTGTCGTGCCGCTTGATTGAGGCGCGTGATCAGATGGGGTGATGGGGGGTGTGCGGGGGTGACCTGGTGGTGATGATGACTGAGGTGGGGTTGGAGGGCGGTGTGAATTCACTTAGCAAGAGATTGAGGCGTGGCGTGAGTTGTGGGATACGATTGAATGTGTGGGGGGGTGGGCGGGGAGTGGATCTGCGCAGAACCCAGCCTGAACTGGGGCGCGGGGTGTCCTTGAGACGATGGGTGTATTGGGGGGGTGATAGATCGTATGGCGGTGTATGTGTGTTGGTGGATGGTGATATCGCGGCCGCTGTAGGCCGCCATAGAAGTGAGTTACATAATTCTAAATGCCCGCTCCCTGAAAACAACCGGCCTCTCACGTTAGTAGAGCTAAGCAGAGAGGAAGTATGCTGATTTTTATAGAATTTTGCAGCTTGTAATGCAGCAGAATGTATTCTCAGGACAGGGATAGAGAGATTCTTTAACTCGAGAAACTTAGCTATTTATGAATGCGAACTGGGCTAGGGGTGATGTTGATACTATCAGAACTGGAGCAGAGAGATGAATGGCAAGCAGAACAGAAAGGAGCATACATAGTGAATAGTAGAACACTAGCACAGGCGTATACCATACTTGAGACTATGATAGGCGCAATGCTGCTTCTAGAGATATATCGAACTCAATTGTCAGTAGAGAGAGACAGAACTGGGGGCTGTTGTCTCGGGGGGTTTATGGGGGGGGGTTGGGTGTGATGATGTGTGTGTGAGGGGTATAGACCTACGTATTGGTGTAAATACGGGTGGTCGTATGGTGGGGTGGGGGGTGATCTGGTGAATGGAGGTGATTCGTGGGGGCGTGGGGTGCGGTGCGAATTAAATATCGTCTTCGGGTATCGGGGTAATTAGTATGGCGTACTTGGTGCTGTGTTGGATGGAGGGGGGGTCGGGGTGTATGTGGGCGGGCGTGTGTTTGATTATGCTTGATTGGGATTGTGTGTGGGGTTTATCGTGTGGGGCGGGGCGTGTGTGCGAGGGGGTGTGATCGAAATGGGGATGAACGGATCTAGTGGCCGGGGGGGAATGTATATGCTGCTAGTGTGTAAAAAGTCACGGGGGTCGGTTGGCTGTTGCGTAGCTCAGGACTGCGGGTGTTTCCGACACCGCATACGCACTCCTGCGCACCTCACTGCGGCTTCGCGGTGGTCGGATTATTGTGGTGGTTTGTGTGGTTGGCGTGGTGGGATTCGGTGGAGGATTTTGCGGGGGGGTGAGGGGGGGCGGTGTGCGCTCCCTCCTGATTGAGTGATGGGGAGGTATCGGGGGTAGATGGGATGGTTGGGAGTTGCGGGTGGTGTGTGTTGGGTTAGACGGTATGTTCGCGATGGGGCGATGTGTTTAGAATCGAGGGGGGCTCGAAAAACGATAGGATATCCCCAGGATTTCGACCGTGTGAAAGTTTGATGGGATGGTGTGTTATGGGGGTGAGTGGTTGAATCCGCAGACAAGGCGGACTGTAGTGTGGAGAACTGAGTTACGATCGGAGGTTGCGCTTGGACTGGCCCGATTTTGCACGCCGAAAACTTGGCGAGAGCTGTGTTGACAGGGTGGGAATTGATGGTGTTGGTTGTTGACTTGTTGGTATTGGATTTCATCTTGCGATCAGAGAGGAGCCCTTAATCCCCCCCCCCCGCCTCTCCAGCGGGGCCCGAAAAGCAGGGGTCGGTGTGTTCGGGAAGGTGGGTCAGGTGGTGTTGTGCATGATCTAACAGTGGCGCTCTGTCTGAGGACGGATAAGACGGTTTGATCGTGTGTTATGATTGGCCACCCCAGCAGCCTGATGAAGGTTAGATCTTATCTCGCGCAGAGTCCTACAAATAAATTGCAACTTGATGTTGATGGGAGGCGGATGGTGGTTGTTGTCTAGCTGTAAATGGCTTGTCGGGGTTTGGGGGTGTGGGGGAGCGAGAGACTGGTGCGTAGAATAAGGTGTGGGACTGCCAGACCTGGTTTAGATCGGCAATGGGGCTACGTCGTTGAAGGAATGTGGGTTCGTGTCGTGGGTTGTGTTTTGGGAGTGGTTTTTTTGTGGCGGTGAATTTTGGGGGATGGTGTGGTGCCACTGTTGGTTGTCAGTTATAGTGAGTTGTGAAGTTCTGAACTGAAGAAGCATGAACTTGGGAGGGAATGCGATACCCTGGAGGAGAAAGGGAGGAAGGAGGGGGGAATGTGGGGGGTGGAATTGCGGGCGTAGAATAATTATTTGCAGGGTCGCAGAATCTGGTTCAGGTTTAGAAGTGTGGGATCGGGCATGGAGGAAGTGAAACGCCATGGAAAAAATTGAAGCCCCCCCAGATAAAAATAGAATGAATTCATGGAAACAGAAGAAGCATGACAAGATGCCTGTTCAGGGGAATGGGAGTACACAGATGAAAGTCCTGGCGGGTTACGAAAGTTTGGAGCATCTGGGAGGCAAACTTCGAATGCCCTTTGTAGAGCGAAGAAAGCTCTGGCTTGAAGAAAGAGAAATAAAGAAGACTCGCAGGGATAGAGAAATAGTCCTTGTTTTAGGAAAGAGGGAGCGGGAGTGAAGTTTGGGGGAACTGGGAAAGAACTGGGGGGGGGGCTGGAAGGAAAAAGCACAGGTCGGGTGGGCTTAAGGGGGGGCCATGCTGGGAAAGGGGAAGATCTCCTGGAGGGGGGAAAGAGACCTTTAGAATGTGAGTATTCAGATGTGTCGCCAAAGATGAGCCGGTCTCTCGAGCAGCATGGCATAGGCCGCTTTATAATGACCGAGAGTAAGCCAGGAGCGTGAATTGTAAACACGAAAACGCCCCCAACGGTGCATGAGCCGGTAGAAGAAAAGCCATTTGTCCAGAAAAGCTCCGATGCAAGTTCACAGCTCCTAGGTCCTAATTGGCTCGCTTCCATATGGATTGGCTGTATTAAGAGATGCCTCTGAGGCTGCTCAAAACGACTGACTGCAGCTTTTACTGATAGACCTGTGTCGTGGAAATACACAGTCGTCTATGCACCTCGTCTGCAATGAGAGAAAGGCGAACGGAGAGTCTACATTACGAAGAGAGCCAAAATTTCAACAGCACATCAGTCAGTTTCAGGCCAAATCTTCACTAATTCAATGCTGGTCGGAAAGAGAGGCGAAAGCATTATTATTCTCTGCTAGATGGCCGAATAATGGACTCCACTTACATATACCTCCTTGGCAAATGAGGTACATTGGGACGCTGTCCATTCAGAAAGGAGGGTATCCCAGGTTAACCAGGATGTCTAGGAGCTGCCGCAATGATCTGGGAAGCAATTCCAAAAGGGCAAAAGTTTGCTCCCCAGCCCCCCCCCCCCCCCCCCCCCCCCCCAGAGAACCAAACCTCCATGTAATCTGGTTGGATTTAGCGAATGCTTATGGATCCGTTCCACACCAGATGTTGTGGCAGGCCCTAGAAATGTATCATGTTCCACAAGAGATTGCAGCAATGCTGAAGCTGTACTTCTTTCCGCAGGGTTTTCTGTAGATTTTCAACCAGAGAGTACACAACGAAGTGGATTGGCCTTGAAGTTGGAATTGCGATGGGATGTACTATCTCTCACGTCGATACTATTCGTAGTCACTGGCTATGCAGGTAATCCTCAATGCGCTGAAGGAATGGAGCTATAGGTCCAAACTAGTCGGGTGGAATGTGTCACATGCCACCGTTCAAAGCGAACATTCATGGATGACACAACAATTCTGAGAACATCAGATGAAACATCAGGCCCGCTGGAGGATGTTAGCACGCCTGGATGAACTAGTCATGCTGGTGCAGAATGAGCTTCAAACCCATAAGCAGTCGCGAGAAGCCTAATCAGTACATAGTGAAAGGGAAGATATGCAGAGGTCATATTCACGGGTTTCCAGCCAAAGAATCTCCCTATGTCATTGAGGAAACCTGTAAAAAAGTCTTGGGCAGGGAGTGTACGATAGCCACTCGATTTAATAAGACTCTGAAGGCAGTGCAACAGTATCAATGGCAGGCAGGAATGGGCAGACAGAGGACTACAGATCATAGACCTAAAGCAGACTCCTGGGAAAAGTTCAACTTGTGGCTGCCATCCCAGTTCATGTTGATATCCGAAGTTGCTGTTGTGGCCAAGAGCTTATATATGGAAATAAGACTACAAAGTACCCTGTGGAAAGCTATATAGTGCATGAAGAGAAGGGTCAAACAGGTTCTATTGAAGAGAAAATGGCTAGGGGTACCACCCAGGGTCTGTCAGATGTTAGCACTGTACTGCAAAAAGGTCAAAACTTCATGCTTCCCTTCATGTCAGTGTTGAAAGAGTACAAAGTTGGAGAAAAGCAAGTCTTGGCAATGATGCTACGCGAGTCAGCATGTATGACGTGGTTAAGTTCCATTCAGGTGCCCACCCACACTGAAAAAACGGGAGAGGAAGTGGAGAGTGGGAAGAAGCTGTTGATGCTGCTCAAGAGTTGCCGTCACTCAAAGTGAGAGGGATGGTAAATCGGATACACAACAAAACGAATATGTCGGGATTTTGGGTCATCGGGGATATCCGCTGGTGGTAAGGGCATCAAGCGCTAGAATTACGTGCACGTGAGCAGAGCAGACATATGTAGTTCAGGAGATACAAGGAGCTGAGAATGATAAGAGAGTTGCAAAGAAAGCAGTTGCTATGGCAGGTCAACAAGGCCAATGGACTACATGGGAAGGAAGCCCTGCCCAGGAGGGTCCTTGGACATGGAATGATTATGGGCATTATGGCACCTCTTAGCGCATCAGCTTCCGTGGTTAGATCAATGTCATTAAGCTGGACCTGCTGACATCGGCCACCAACCTTGTGGAAATGGGGAAAGTCTGGATGATGAGCAGTGCCCCTGTGCCAGGGGAGGCAGACACTTGAACAACCACGTGCTCTCAGCGTGTAAGGTGCATTAGGGCAAGGGCGATACACTTGGAGCCATAAACAAAGTGCTAATGAGCTTGACTGCTGTACGTCACAATAGATCAGGTCAAGAATGAAAGCGAATAGCAAAAGTCCGGCCAGGGACAACGCAAAACACATACTTTCGCCGAGGGCAGGAAAGTCAGCACACCCCCAAACCGAGTTAAAACCTGGTGGTAGCAGTTTACCATCTCTTTCTTGACTGTGCAAACGAGCTGGGAGATGGCGGTAGACCTACCTGGATGGGGCGGGGCATATCAGAGAGTATCAGAAATCACGGAGAGGACGGCCCACCGGGATATAGTGCTTCATTCTTCAGCAACGCTTCAGGTCATACTGATTGGAACTGACCGTGCATTTGAATCCAGAGTTAGACGAGCAACATTCATTCAAAGCGGCCAAGTAAGTAGCAGATCTGGCCGCGGATCTGAGACACGATGGGTTTCACTGCAAGGGTCATGGCGGTTGAAGTGGGCGCAAGAGGGCTTCTGTGGGCTGCATCAGTGTATGATTTATTGAAACCTGTTGGGGCTGAGGGGGACAGTCTAGAACAAAGGGCACTGAAAAGGCCTTAGTTTGCAAAATAACTGCGAAAAAAGGCATCAGGGCTGGCTGTGGAACAACCGCAATGGGGCAATGGAAATCGGACAATAAACCTCTGCGGTACAGAAAATCACCAAAATTTTTCTAAGTCCACAACGCTGAGTTTTTTTGAATTTTGGTGTACTAGTGAAAGGGATCTGCGACGACATCTGGGCAACAGGCGTGATTAGTATATAAATGGGTAATGTCAGGAACAGAATTTTCAGTGGCTTGCGGCGCGCAGGGGCATAAGGCTCGTCGGCTGCGCGCTAGTGTCTCAGTGTGTGTCCTTAGTTGTGAAGGGCGACGGAACGAACGGAATATTTGTCTTCTCTTGTTATTTCACAATTGCCTACACAGGCTGGCGTTGTGGGATTTAAAAGTTGCATTATCCATAAGTGAAATTGGGTTCATTTTCGATACAAAGACACCAGGAAGCTGAGACGCTCTGGGAGTCATGACCCAAGTGGGCCGCCACCCCCTTAGAGTGTAAAGGTGTAATCGGGCCATAGAACACTTGTCGGATGGGGGAGGGGACATTCGATGTTCAGATTGCTTCCTGTTGTATTCGCTCTGTAAAGTGTTTCCTATCATTCATTTTTACTTTATATATATATATATATTATATATATATATATATATATATATATATATATATATATATAATATATATATATATATATATATTTATTATATATATATATTTCTATATAGTTTTTAATATACACCACCAATAACATTACTCAAATATAACTATATATATTTGTATTGTGGGTTCCTATGTTATATGTATATGTTTATGTGATATGTATAATGTATATATATATATTTATATATTATTATTTATATATAGATATATTTATATATATATTTTATATTTATATATTATATATTAAATATATAATACTATATATATATTATTTATATATAGATATATATATATATAATAGATATATATTTATAAACCTTAACGTATAAGTATTGCCAGGTTCTCTTAAATATGTAAATATGAGATTGCTACAATTTATGGGTTCCTATATATTGTAGCGGAATGGCCGCTTTTGTGTACCCTGACAACCCCCTAGTGCTATGCGTGGGAGTTATTCACTGGTTGGTTCAAAAAAGACTGGACTGGTCTGCGGGGGTAAAGGTCAGACAAAAAGCTGGGACCCTGGTCCCCAGATTGGGGGATTAAGCTAATGGGCCGACACCCTGTTTATGTAAAAAATTCGCACATGTTACGGAAACGGCAACAATGGAAAAAACTTTGATTGTGGGACGGAATTCCGGAGTCTCAGATCGTATGACTGCCAGTGGTGAATGCCGAAAGAGAGGCCATGGCATGAGAAAACGGATGCCTAACCGCAAAACACGAAACCAGAATTGGATTTTGATCTCTGAAGAACTATGTATGAGGCCAGAAAAGATGAGACAAATCAGACTAGCAAGAGATGAGGGAACTTCCAAATTACATTTCCTGGGAAATTAGTGAGAGCAGACGGCTAACAGGGACGGGGAGGAATACAAACAGGCTACAGGGTGAAACAGTACTTTATTCTGGTAGAGAGGATGGTCAACACAAACGAAGGTGTAGCCATTATCCTGAAGAAAGGTATGGAAAGGTCTTTACTGGAATGGAAACCCATCAACAACAGACTGATAAGATACCAAGACTGAGTGGGAGTTTCACCAACACAACAATTATACAATGCTATGCACCAACAAACGACAGAGATGAAGGATCAAGGACGAGTTTACTAGAGGTACAAAGTAAATGGAACTTCTCCAGGTAACGATCTTATTATAGTAAATGGGGAGACCTCCTCAAGGCGACAACGTGTGGTACTCAATTTACAATACTTATAACGAAAGAGCAATGGGAAAAAATGCGGCATGGAAACAAGTACATGAGGAAACTGGGGCCAATATTGATAACCTATCGGTAGTTTTGACCGTAATGTAACAGCTGGTCATTGGAGGAATCACATTTTTCCACAAACGGAAGATTGCACATAGTTAACGTGGGCATATACCAACGGAGCGGGACAGAAACCAGACTAAGTTCAATAATGATTAAATTGGGGGGGCAGATGGAGGACCTGATTTACAAGACGGGTATGGTAAGAAGTGGTCGCTGATGTGTGACGTGATCTCACTAGTTGTAGTAGGCACTGAAGGTGCACCTAAGAGCTGCTGGCCCTGTTGCAATCTAAACAGCACTGATATTGACATCACGCAAACTTAGACCAGATCTCCTGTCCCAGAAACGCTTCGTGGTCGGCGCCTACAAGCGACTCCCGTCTATACAATTGGCACAAAAGTCAGGACAAGACTTGATGACCGGAATGATAGGTCGACCAAGAATTCACTCCATCTATACCAATTACCTCAACAGCAACGCAGCAAGTATCTGCGTAAGATTCAGGAAAGAAGAGCAAGATGGATAAACCAGAAAAACGCCTAAACACCATAGCGAAGAGAAAGGATGAAAAGAAAGAATATAAGAAAGCTAAGTCTCCAGGTTTAAAGGCCAATATATAGTGACGTTACAGTCAAATGGAAGGGAAATAACACGTCAAATTGTGCTAACAAAGACATTCTGGATACGTGCAAGATAGGACAGAAAGAGGCAGACTGAGAAATGAACAAAGACAGTTTTAAATGATAAAAACTATCAGTGGAAAAGCGCGTG